>CAWUFW010009066.1:600000-821006 GCA_963921515.1 Calotriton arnoldi | reverse complement strand
TTCTGCACTTCTCTTTCTTCTTTCTGCACTTCTCTTGCCTCTTTCTGCACTTCTCTTCCCTCTTTTTGCGCTTCTCTTCCCTCTTTCTGCACTTCTCTTTCCTCTTTCTGTACCTCACTTGCCTCTTTCTGCACTTCTTTTGCCTCTTTCTGCACTTCTCTTGCTCCTTTCTGCACTTGTCTTGGCTCTTTCTGCACTTCTATTTCCTCTTTTTGCACTTCTCTTGCTTCTTTCTGCAACTGTCTTGCCTCTTTCTGCACCTTACTTGCCTCTTTCTGTACCTCTCTTGCCTCTTTCTGCATCTCACTTGCCTCTTTCTGCACTTCATTTGCCTCTTTCTGCACATCTCTTACCTCTTTCTGCACTTCTCTTGCTTCTTTCTGCACTTCTCTTGGCTCTTTCTGTACTTCTATTTCCTCTTTCTGCACTTCTCTTGCTTCTTTCTGCACTTCTCTTGCCTCTTTCTGCACTTTTCTTCCCTCTTTTTGTGCTTCTCTTCCCTCTTTATGCACTTCTCTTTCCTCTTTCTGCACTTCTATTGCCTCTTTCTGCACTTCTCTTCCTTCTTTCTGCACTTTTCTAGCCTCTTTCTGTACTACTGTTGCCACTTTCTGCACCTCTCTTGCTTCTTTCTGCACTTCTCTTGCCTCTTTCTGCACTTCACTTGCCTATTTGTGCACCTTACTTGCCTCTTTCTGTACCTCTCTTGCCTCTTTCTGCACCTCACTTGCCTCTTTCCGCACCTTACTTGCCTCTTTCTGTACCTCTCTTGCCTCTTTCTGCACCTCTCTTGCCTCTTTCTGCATTTCTCTTTTAAGCACTTTTCATGCTTCTTTCTGCACCTCTCTTGCCTCTTTCTGCACTTCTCTTCCTTCTTTCTGTGCTTCTTTTGCCTCTTTTTGCACTTCTCTTGCTTCTGTCTGCACCTCTCTTGCCTCTTTCTGTACCTCTCTTGCCTCTTTCTGCACCTCTCTTGCCTCTTTCTGCATTTCTCTTTTCTGCACTTTTCATGCTTCTTTCTGCACCTCTCTTGCCTCTTTCTGCACTTCTTTTGCCTCTTTCTGCACTTCTCTTCCCTCTTTTTGCACTTCTCTTCCCTCTTTCTGCACTTCTCTTTCCTCTTTCTGCACTTCTATTGCCTCTTTCTGCACTTCTCTTCCTTCTTTCTGCACTTTTCTAGCCTCTTTCTGCACTTCTGTTGCCACTTTCTGCACCTCTCTTGCTTCTTTCTGCACTTCTCTTGCCTCTTTCTGCACTTCACTTGCCTATTTCTGCACCTCTACTTGCCTCTTTCTGTACCTCTCTTGCCTCTTTCTGCACCTCACTTGCCTCTTTCTGCACCTCTACTTGCCTCTTTCTGTACCTCTCTTGCCTCTTTCTGCACCTCTCTTGCCTCTTTCTGCATTTCTCTTTTAAGCACTTTTCATGCTTCTTTCTGCACCTCTCTTGCCTCTTTCTGCACTTCTCTTGCCTTCTTTCTGTGCTTCTTTTGCCTCTTTTTGCACTTCTCTTGATTCTGTCTGCACCTCTCTTGCCTCTTTCTGTACCTCTCTTGCCTCTTTCTGCACCTCTCTTGCCTCTTTCTGCATTTCTCTTTTCTGCACTTTTCATGCTTCTTTCTGCACCTCTCTTGCCTCTTTCTGCACTTCTCTTGCCTCTTTCTGCACTTCTCTTTTTTCTTTCTGCACGTCTCTTGCCTCTTTTTGAACTTCTCTTGCTTGTTTCTGCACCTCTCTTGCCTATTTCTGCACCTTACTTGCCTCTTTCTGTACCTCTCTTGCCTCTTTCTGCACCTCACTTGCCTCTTTCTGCACTTCTTTTGCCTCTTTCTGCACTTCTCTTGCCTCTTTCTGCACTTCTCTTCCTTCTTTCTGCACTTCTCTTGGCTCTTTCTGTACTTCTATTTCCTCTTTCTGCACTTCTCTTTCTTCTTTCTGCACTTCTCTTGCCTCTTTCTGCACTTCTCTTCCCTCTTTTTGCGCTTCTCTTCCCTCTTTCTGCACTTCTCTTTCCTCTTTCTGTACCTCACTTGCCTCTTTCTGCACTTCTCTTGCTCCTTTCTGCACTTGTCTTGGCTCTTTCTGCACTTCTATTTCCTCTTTTTGCACTTCTCTTGCTCCTTTCTGCAACTGTCTTGCCTCTTTCTGCACCTTACTTGCCTCTTTCTGTACCTCTTTTGCCTCTTTCTGCATGTCACTTGCCTCTTTCTGCACTTCATTTGGCTCTTTCTGCACTTCTATTTCCTCTTTTTGCACTTCTCTTGCTCCTTTCTGCAACTGTCTTGCCTCTTTCTGCACCTTACTTGCCTCTTTCTGTACCTCTTTTGCTTCTTTCTGCATGTCACTTGCCTCTTTCTGCACTTCATTTGCCTCTTTCTGCACATCTTTTACCTCTTTCTGCACTTCTCTTGCTTCTTTCTGCACCTCTCTTGCCTCTTTCTGCATTTCTCTTTTCTGCACTTTTCATGCTTCTTTCTGCACCTCGCTTGCCTCTTTCTGCACTACTCTTGCCTCTTTCTGCACTTCTCTTGCTCTTTCTGCACTTCTCTTTCCTTCTTTCTGTACTTCTTTTGCCTCTTTCTGCACTTCTCTTGCTTCTGTCTGCACCTCTCTTGCCTCTTTCTGCACTTCTCTTGCCTCTTTCTCTACCTCTCTTGCCTCTTTCTGCACCTCACTTGCCTCTCTCTGCACTTCTTTTGCCTCTTTCTGCACTTCTCTTGCCTCTTTCTGCACTTCTCTTGCCTCTTCCTGTAACTCTTTTGCCTCTTTCTGCAGTTCTCTTGCCTCTATCTGCACCTCACTCTCTTCTTTCTGCACCTCTCTTGCCTCTTTCTGCACTTCTCTTGCCTCTTTCTGCACTTCTCTTCCTTCTTTCTGCACGTCTCTTGCCTCTTTTTGAACTTCTCTTGCTTGTTTCTGCACCTCTCTTGCCTATTTCTGCACCTTACTTGCCTCTTTCTGTACCTCTCTTGCCTCTTTCTGCACCTCACTTGCCTCTTTCTGCACTTCTTTTGCCTCTTTCTGCACTTCTCTTGCCTCTTTCTGCACTTCTCTTGCTTCTATCTGCACTTCTCTTGGCTCTTTCTGTACTTCTATTTCCTCTTTCTGCACTTCTCTTGCTTCTTTCTGCACATCTCTTGCCTCTTTCTGCACTTCTCTTCCCTCTTTTTGCACTTCTCTTCCCTCTTTCTGCACTTCTCTTTCCTCTTTCTGCACTTCTCTTGCCTCTTTCTGCACTTCTCTTCCTTCTTTCTGCACTTCTCTAGCCTCTTTCTGCACTTCTCTTGCCTCTTTCTGCACTTCACTTGCCTATTTGTGCACCTTACTTGCCTCTTTCTGTACCTCTCTTGCCTCTTTCTGCACCTCACTTGCCTCTTTCCGCACCTCACTTGCCTCTTTCTGTACCTCACTCTCTTCTTTCTGCACCTCTCTTGCCTCTTTCTGCATTTCTCTTTTAAGCACTTTTCATGCTTCTTTCTGCACCTCTCTTGCCTCTTTCTGCACTTCTCTTGCCTTTCTGCACTTCTCTTCCTTCTTTCTGTGCTTCTTTTGCCTCTTTTTGCACTTCTCTTGCTTCTGTCTGCACCTCTCTTGCCTCTTTCTGCACCTTACTTGCCTCTTTCTCTACCTCTCTTGCCTCTTTCTGCACCTCACTTGCCTCTCTCTGCACTTCTTTTGCCTCTTTCTGCACTTCTCTTGCCTCTTTCTGCACTTCTCTTGCCTCTTCCTGTAACTCTTTTGCCTCTTTCTGCAGTTCTCTTGCCTCTATCTGCACCTCACTCTCTTCTTTCTGCACCTCTCTTGCCTCTTTCTGCACTTCTCTTGCCTCTTTCTGCACTTCTCTTCCTTCTTTCTGCACTTCTCTTGCTTCTTTCTGCACTTCTCTTGCCTCTTTCTGCACTTCTATTGCCTCTTTCTGCACCTCTCTTTCTTCTTTCTGCACTTCTCTTGCCTCTTTCTGCACTTCTCTTCCCTCTTTCTGCACTTCTCTTCCCTCTTTCTGCACTTCTCTTGCCTCTTTCTGCACTTCTCTTGCTTCTTTCTGCACTTCTCTTGCCTCTTTCTGTACTTCTATTTCCTCTTTCTGCACTTCTCTTTCTTCTTTCTGCACTTCTTTTGCCTCTTTCTGCACTTCTCTTGCTCCTTTCTGCACTTGTCTTGGCTCTTTCTGCACTTCTATTTCCTCTTTTTGCACTTCTCTTGCTCCTTTCTGCAACTGTCTTGCCTCTTTCTGCACCTTACTTGCCTCTTTCTGTACCTCTCTTGCCTCTTTCTGCATCTCACTTGTCTCTTTCTGCACTTCATTTGCCTCTTTCTGCACATCTCTTACCTCTTTCTGCACTTCTCTTGCTTCTTTCTGCACTTCTCTTGGCTCTTTCTGTACTTCTATTTCCTCTTTCTGCACTTCTCTTCCTTCTTTCTGCACATCTCTTGCCTCTTTCTGCACATCTCTTCCCTCTTTTTGCGCTTCTCTTCCCTCTTTATGCACTTCTCTTTCCTCTTTCTGCACTTCTATTGCCTTTTTCTGCACTTCTCTTCCTTCTTTCTGCACTTCTCTAGCCTCTTTCTGTACTACTGTTGCCACTTTCTGCACCTCTCTTGCTTCTTTCTGCACTTCTCTTGATTCTTTCTCCACTTCTCTTGCCTCTTTCTGTACGTCACTTGCCTATTTGTGCACCTTACTTGCCTTTCTGTACCTCTCTTGCCTCTTTCTGCACTTCTTTTGCCTCTTTCTGCACTTCTCTTGGCTCTTTCTGCACTTCTTTTGCTTCTTTCTGCACCTCTCTTGCCTCTTTCTGCACCTCACTTGCCTCTTTCTGTACATCTCTTGCCTCTTTCTGCACCTCACTTGCCTCTTCCTGCACTTCTCTTGCCTCTTTCTGCACTTCTCTTGCCTCTTTCTGCACTTCTCTTGCCTCTTTCTGCACTTCTCTTGTCTCTTTCTGTACCTCTCCTGCCTCTTTCTGTATCACACTTGCCTCTTTTTGCACTTCTCTTGTTTCTTTCTGCACCTCTCTTGCCTATTTCTGCACCTTACTTGCCTCTTTCTGTAACTCTCTTGCCTCTTTCTGCACCTCACTTGCCTCTTTCTGCACTTCTCTTGCCTCTTTCTGCACTTCTCTTGCCTCTTTCTGCACTTCTCTTGCCTCTTTCTGCACTTCTCTTGCCTCTTTCTGCACTTCTCTTGCTTCTTTCTGCACTTCTCTTGCCTCTTTCTGTGCTTCTCTTGCATCTTCCTGCACTTCTCTTGCGTCTTTCTGCACTTCTCTTGCTTCTTTCTGCCCTTCTCTTGGCTCTTTCTGCACTTCTGTTCCTTCTTTCAGCACTTCTCTTGCCTTTTTGTGCGAATCTCTTGCCTGTTTCTGCACTTTTTTTGCCTCTTTCTCCACTTCTCTTGCCTCTTTCTGCACTTTTCTTACTCTTTCTGCACTTCTCTTGTTTTTTTCTGCACTTCTCTTGCCTCTTTCTGTACTTTTCTTGCCTCTTTCTGCACCTCACTCTCTTCTTTCTGCACCTCTCTTGCCTCTTTCTGCACTTCTCTTGCCTCTGTCTGCACTTCTCTTCCTTCTTTCTGTGCTTCTTTTGCCTCTTTTTGCACTTCTCTTGCTTCTGTCTGCACCTCTCTTGCATCTTTCTGCACCTTACTTGCCTCTTTCTCTACCTCTCTTGCCTCTTTCTGCACCTCACTTGCCTCTCTCTGCACTTCTTTTGCCTCTTTCTGCACTTCTCCTGCCTCTTTCTGCACTTCTCTTGCCTCTTCCTGTAACTCTTTTGCCTCTTTCTGCAGGTCTCTTGCCTCTATCTGCACCTCACTCTCTTCTTTCTGCACCTCTCTTGCCTCTTTCTGCACTTCTCTTGCCTCTTTCTGCACTTCTCTTCCTTCTTTCTGCACATCTCTTGCCTCTTTTTGAACTTCTCTTGCTTGTTTCTGCACCTCTCTTGCCTATTTCTGCACCTTACTAGACTCTTTCTGTACCTCTCTTGCCTCTTTCTGCACCTCACTTGCCTCTTTCTGCACTTCTTTTGCCTCTTTCTGCACTTCTCTTGCCTCTTTCTGCACTTCTCTTGCTTCTTTCTGCACGTCTCTTGGCTCTTTCTGTACTTCTATTTCCTCTTTCTGCACTTCTCTTTCTTCTTTCTGCACTTCTCTTGCCTCTTTCTGCACTTCTCTTCCCTCTTTTTGCGCTTCTCTTCCCTCTTTCTGCACTTCTCTTTCCTCTTTCTGTACCTCACTTGCCTCTTTCTGCACTTCTTTTGCCTCTTTCTGCACTTCTCTTGCTCCTTTCTGCACTTGTCTTGGCTCTTTCTGCACTTCTATTTCCTCTTTTTGCACTTCTCTTGCTCCTTTCTGCAACTGTCTTGCCTCTTTCTGCACCTTACTTGCCTCTTTCTGTACCTCTCTTGCCTCTTTCTGCATCTCACTTGCCTCTTTCTGCACTTCATTTGCCTCTTTCTGCACATCTCTTCCCTCTTTCTGCACTTCTCTTGCTTCTTTCTGCACTTCTCTTGGCTCTTTCTGTACTTCTATTTCCTCTTTCTGCACTTCTCTTGCTTCTTTCTGCACATCTCTTGCCTCTTTCTGCACTTCTCTTCCCTCTTTTTGCGCTTCTCTTCCCTCTTTCTGCACTTCTCTTTCCTCATTCTGCACTTCTATTGCCTCTTTCTGCACTTCTCTTCCTTCTTTCTGCACTTCTCTAGCCTCTTTCTGTACTACTGTTGTCCCTTTCTGCACCTTTCTTGCTTCTTTCTGCACTTCTCTTGCCTCTTTCTGCACTTCTCTTGCCTCTTTCTGCACTTCACTTGCCTATTTGTGCACCTTACTTGACTCTTTCTGTACCTCTCTTGCCTCTTTCTGCACCTCACTTGCCTCTTTCTGCACTTCTTTTGCCTCTTTCTGCACTTCTCTTGGCTCTTTCTGCACTTCTTTTGCTTCTTTCTGCACCTCTCTTGCCTCTTTCTGCACCTCACTTGCCTCTTTCTGTACCTCTCTTGCCTCTTTCTGCACCTCACTTGCCTCTTCCTGCACGTCTCTTGCCTCTTTCTGCATTTCTCTTGCCTCTTTCTGCACTTCTCTTGCCTCTTTCTGCAGTTCTCTTGTCTCTTTATGTACCTCTCCTGCCTCTTTCTGTATCACACTTGCCTCTTTTTGCACGTCTCGTTTCTTTCTGCACCTCTTCTGCCTATTTCTGCACCTTACTTGCCTCTTTCTGTACCACTCGTGCCTCTTTCTGCACCTCACTTCCCTCTTTCTGCACTTCTCTTGCCCCTTTCTGCATTTCACAAGTCTTGCTTTTTTCTGCACATCTCTTGCCTTTTTGTGTGCATCTCTTGCCTGTTTCTGTATTTCTTTAGCCTCATTCTCCACTTCTCTTGCATGCTTCTGCACTTCTCTTGCCTCTTTCTGTACAGTTCTTACTCTTTCTGCACCTCTGTTTCTTCTTTCTGCACTTCTCTTGCCTCTTTCTGCACCCCTGTTGCGTCATTCTGTACTTTCCATGCTTCTTTCTGCATCTGTCTTGCTTCTTTCTGCACCCCTGTTGTCTCTTTCTGCACTCGTCTTCCCTCTTTCTCTACCTTTCTTGCCTGTTTCTGCGTCTCACTTGCCTCTTTCTGCACTTTTCTTGCTTCTTTCTACACCTCTGTTGCTTCTTTCAGCAATTCTCTTGCCTCTTTCTGCAGTTCTCTTGCCTGTTTCTGCACCCCTCTTGCCTTTCTACACCTCTCTTCCCTCTTTCTGCACCTCTCTTGCCTCTTTCTGTACCTCTGTTGCTTCTTTCTGCACTTCTCTTGACTGCATCCTTCGTGCCTCTCAGCACCTCTGTTGCTTCTTTCTGCACTTCTCTTCCTTCTTTCTGCACCCCTCCTGCCTCTTTCTGTACCCCTCTTGCCTCTTTCAGCACCTCTGTTGGTTCTTTCTGCACTTCTCTTGCTTCTTTCTGCACCTCTTTCGAAATTTCAGCATCCCTTATGCCTCTTTCTGCACCCCTCTTCCCTATTTCTCCACCTCTCTTCCTTCTTTCTGCACTTTTCTTCCTTCTTTCTGCACTGCTCTTGCTTCTTTCTGCACCTCTCGTGCAAATTTCTGTATCCCTCTTACCTCATTCTGCACCCCTGTTCCCTCTTTCTGTACCTTTCTTGCGTGTTTGTGCACTTCTCTTGCCTCTTTCGGCACCTCTGTTGCTTCTTTCTGTACTTCTCTTGCCTCTTTCTGCACCCCTCTTGCCTCTTTAAGCACCTCTGTTGCTTCTTTCTGCACTTCTCTTGCTTCTTTCTACACCCCTATTGCCTCTTTCTGTATCCCTTTTGCCTCTTTGTGCACCTCTCTTGACTCTTTCTGCACCTCTCTTGACTTTTTCTGCAGTTCTCTTGCCTCTTTCTGCATCTCTGTTTGTTCTTTCTGCACTGCTCTTGCTTCTTTTTGCACCTCTGTTGCAAATTTCTGCATCCCTCTTGCCTCTTTCTGTACCCCTCTTCCCTCTGTCTGCACACCTGTTCCCTCTTTCTACACCCTTTAACCTGTTTCTGCAACTCTATTGCCTCTTTCTGCAGTTCTCTTGCCTCCTTCTGCACCTCACTTGCCTTTTTCTGCACTTCTCTTGTTTCTTTCTGCACCCTTCTTCCTTTTTCTGCACATCTCTTGCCTCTTTCTGCACATCTCTTGCATCATTCTGCACATCTCTTGGTTCTTTCTGCACTGCTCTTGCCTCTTTCTGCACCCCTCTTGCCTCTTTGTGCACCTCTCTTGCCTCTTTCTGCTCTTCTCTCTGCCTCTTTTTGCACCTCTCTCTCCTCTTTCTGCACCTCTGTTGCTTCTTTCTGCACTTCTATTGCCTCTTTCTGCACTCCTGTTGTCTCTTTCTGCACCTCTGTTGTCTCTTTCTGCACTTCGTCTTCCCTCTTTCTGCACTTCTCTTGCTTCTTTCTGCACCTCTCTTGCCTCTTTCTGCACCTCTCTTGCTTCTTTCTGCACTTCTCTTGCCTCTTTCTGCACATCTCTTGCCTCTTTCTGCACGTCTCTTGCCTCATTCTGTACATCTCTTGGTTCCTTCTGCACTGCTCTTGCCTCTTTCTGCACCCCTCTTACCTCTTTGTGCACCTCTTTTTCTTCTTTCTGCACTTCTCTTGCCTCTTTCTGCACAAGTCTTGCTTTTTTCTGCACATCTCTTGCCTTTTTGTGAGCATCTCTTGCCTGTTTCTGCACTTCTCTTGCTTCTTTCTGCACATTTCTTACTCTTTCTGCACCTCTGTTGCTTCTTTCTGCACTTCTCTTGCTTCTTTCTGCACCTCTCTTGCCTCTTTCGGCACCTCTGTTGCTTTTTCTGTACTTCTCTTGCCTCTTTCTGCACTCTTCGCGCCTCTTTCTAGCACCTGTTACTTCTTTCTGCACTTCTCTTGCCTTCTTTCTGCACTCCTCCTGCCTCTTTCTATACCTCTCTTGTCTCTTTGTGCACCTCTCCTACCTTCTTTCTGCACCTCTCTTGCCTCCTTTCTGCACCTCTGTTGGTCTCATTCTGCACTGCTCTTGCTTCTTTCTGTACCTCTCTTGCCTC
Source organism: Calotriton arnoldi (assembly GCA_963921515.1). NCBI lineage: Eukaryota > Metazoa > Chordata > Amphibia > Caudata > Salamandridae > Calotriton > Calotriton arnoldi. Next base: position 811,456 of record CAWUFW010009066.1, on the reverse strand, counting down.
TTTCTGCACCTCTGTTGCTTCTTTCTGCACTTCTCTTGCCTCTTTCTGCACCTCTGACTTAGAGGTAGTTTTAATCCCCCTGCCCTATTATGTACTAGGGCCTTAAGGGGAGTTCATGCCAATCACAGGGGTACCCCAACCCATAGTGTACCCTAGTGTATGTAGGTGTTTTCACTGTACTCTAAGTGTCTTTCAGCATAGCACTGGCTCCGGGCCTGGTTAGTCAGAGTCAGTTCCCACCAGTACCAGTCAGCAAAAAGTTGGGGGCACAGGATGACTTTGCAACAAGGCCTCTTTCTGCACCTCTGTTGGTTCTTTCTGCATATCTCTTGCTTCTTTCTGCAACTTTCTTCGTCTTTCTGGACTTCTGTTACCTCTTTTTGTATTTCTCTTGCTTCTTTCTGCGCTTTTCTTCCTCTTTCTGCACATGTCCTACCTCTGTAGGAATAGTTAGAAATTAGCATTTAAAAAACCTTCGAAATTCACTGAAAAAACCATAGCTTTCAGGGACGTTATAGTTAGAAATTATCATTTAAAAAACCTTCGAAATTCACTGAAAAAACCATAGCTTTCAGGGACGTTATAGTTAGTTCGACATTTCACTCGTACAAAACCAGAGAAATTCGGCCGTTATAGTTAGTTCAGCTAACTATAACTCGCGACCCCGCAATGCACTGCTGATGACGTCACATATTACATCATTCATGACATGGTCAGTGACATCACTGGTGACATCACTGATGACATCTCAAATGACATCACTGATGACATCATCCAGTGACTGTGTTTCTGTAAAGTTTAAATATGTTTTATATATATATATGCGAAGGTGTATTGAAGAATGAGTGGGTGTATAAGTGTCTGAATGGATGATTTAGTAGGTGTGTGACTGTCTGTATAAGTGAGTGATTAAACGTGTTTTACTGAATGCATGGGTTAGTGACTAAACTGTGTAAATGTCTGTATCATTCTGTCAGTTGGTGTGTAAGCGGTTGCATGGGTTGGTGAGTAGCTAAATGAGTAAATAAACAAGTGTTGTTCGTGTTTTAACAACTTTTATAGAAACGCATTCGTTTATGTACATGCATTTTAGTGGTTTGTGTGTATGTGTACAAGGGAGACAGTCTGAAAACACAAGTACTCCTATGGAGTGCTTGAAAACAAAGAAAGAATAGCTGCGCAAACCGGGAGCAGTGTAAGGAGACATGTACTTGATCCATGCGCTATGGGAGGGACAAACACAAGAAGAGGGCATGAATGCCACGACGAATGCCATCAAAGAAAATGAGTGGAATGCTGAAGTTTATCAATGGTAGGAGATGGGCGGCTTGTAATCCCACAGATAGAACAGAACATGTCTCTTCGAGCCAAGACCTAAAAACAATAGATTTTGCACAGGCAAAACCTACTGGCTTTGCCAATGTTTGTTGTGTTTAGAAAAGGGGAGATTAAGTGATTTATCTGTAATCACAAAATGTGGAACTGAGGCAGAGGCTACTGAGATGACATGGCGTCCTTTCGGGAGAGGATGTGGCTTAAGTGGATCTAAGTAATGGAGTTCAGCGGGGGCAAGCAGCGAAGGACGGGAGGTGGACGGGCAACCAACAGCAAATGCGGGCAGCCATGGGGACATTAAGGGCCTGATTTAGATCTTGGTGGACGGCTAACTCTGTCACAACAGTGACGAATATCCTGTCTGCCGAAATATAAATCCTATAGGATATAATGGGATTTATATTTCAGCGGACAGGATATCCATCACCGTTGTGACGGAGTAACCGGTCCGTCAAGATCTAAATCAGGCCCTAAGTGATTTGCCCGTAATCACAAAATGTGGAACTGAGGCCAAGGCTAGGGAGACAATGTGGTGTCCTCATGGGAGAGGATATGGTGTAAGGGCCAGAGCTGCCAACTATGGAGCTAGAAAACCGGGTTTGGGTTTGAGTTTCGGCATCGGCTTAACATCTTTGATTCTGGGCAAATCACATAATCTCTCCGTGCCTACAGAAATAAATGTGTCCTTGTGTAAAGTAACTGGTGCTAATGTAAAGAACTCCAATATCTTCAGGTGATGTTTGCTCTATATAAACTGCACAAAAATGTAACTGGTGCTAATATAAAGTGATCAAATACCTTCGGGTAGTGTTGGCGCTATATAAAACTGCAAAAAAAATGTAAAAAGCAGAGTCACGAGAGGAGGGGATCTGTGCAACAGAGTTCAGCGGGGCAAGCAGCGACGGGCAACCAACAGCAAATGCAGGCTGCCACGGAGAGATTACGTGATTAGGCCATAATCATAAAATGTGGAACTGAGGCCGAGGCTAGGACGACGATGTGGCATCCTCCTGGGACAGGATGTGGCTTAAGGGCCACAGCTGCCGACTATGGAGCTGAGAAACTGGGCTTGAGTTTCGGCATCAGCCTAACATCCTTGATTCTGGGCAAATCACTTAATCTCCCCATGTCTACAAAAATGAATGTGTTGTCATGTAAAGGAACTGGTGTTAATGTAAAGTGTTCCAATACCTTCGGGTAATGTGGCCGCTATATGAAACTGCACAAACAAAAGTAACTGGTGCTAATATAAAGCACTTCACTATCTTCGGATGGTGTTGGCACTATATAAAACTGCACAAAAAAACCCAGAAAGAATCACAGTCTTAGACTGGTTTACAGTAGTGAACATGAGGAATGACATTGCATCTGGCAACCACATTAAAAAGACTGCGTTTGCCATGGACACTGAGGGGCAGGCAGACCTTGATGACATCAAGACTCAGCCTGGCTCCTTTGAAGAGAATTCAAGGTGAGCAACAATGGCGCACAGAAACACTTCACCGTTGAATGCGGAAAAAGTAAAAAGTGTCCAGAAGGGAGAAATTTGAAGAAATAGAGTCCCACCCTATGAAATGAGAAGCAACAAGGTGAGAAACAAACAGTTCAATCATTTCGCACAGGCGAAACGTGGCTATGCAATTACAGCAGAAGACACAGGCACTTTAGAAGCTCTGACATGCCCTGTGATAACACATACCTGATTCATTTGAGGTCTGATTTTCCAGGTATAAACACCATTGGCGAACAACCACATATGGTGTAAACATGCACACACACACCTAGTATTCACACAAGTGGAAAATAAACAGGGACTACATGTGTCCAAGTAATAGCAGCCGTGCACACATGCTCGAATCATCACGTCAGCTACACACTAACAGAACATTAAAAGGTAGAACACCACCACTCACTAGAACAAACAGAGTACAATGGGGGCAAACACTGGGAGCTGCAAGGAAGCAAGCAGAGACGGGAGGGAGGAGGCGGGGAAATGAAAAACTGCAGCGAAGGGAAAAGCAGTGGTGGGGAGGGGGTGATCTGTGGACGGGGCAAACACCGGGAGGTGTGAGGGAGCAAGCAACGACGGAAGGGAGGTGGGGGAAACAAAAAGCAGCAACAATGGGAAAAGCAGTAACGGGGACGGGGTGATCTGTATATGGGGCAAACACTGGGAGGTGTGAGGGAGCAAGCAGAGGTGGGAGGGAGGAAGTGGGGAAAATGAAAAGCAGCAACAATTGGAGAAGGAGTGACAGTGAGGGGGTGATCTGTAGACGGGGCATGCACCGGGACATGCAAGGGAGCAAGCAGAGACAGGAGGGAGGAAGTGGGGAAATGGAAAGCAGCAACGAAGGGAAAAACAGTGACGGGGTGATCTGTGGACCGGGTAGGAGGGCGGGTGGGAGGGAGGAGACAGAGAATGAAAAAGCACGATCATTGTGTAGAGTGCTGAAAAAGAAAGAAAAAAGTAGGTTCTAAAATGCTCGTAATAATGGGAGCAGTGGATGTTTACAAGTACTTGGTCCATGCTCTGGGGGGAGGGCTAAACACAAGAAGAGGCATGACCATGCATGCCAGGGACATATGGTGACAAAGAATATGAGACAGATGATGGAGCAAGCAAATGGGAAGCCTGTGGGTGAACTGAAGCCTACAGAATAAACACAGCAGGTCACTTTAAGACAGTGCATGTGCTAAGTAGCCGAGACCTAAAAAACATGACCCACCCCTTACACACGTTATATGGATGTGGTGCCTCTATGTAGTGTAAGCTATATAAATAAAAAAACAACACATTGGGATGCAGCCCCAAGTAATTAGCATTGGCTGAGTGCCACAGGTATGTCCAGACATGGATCCCATGGTAACTGAGCCATATGTATTAAGCTATACCTCACTGATGAAGTCTAAGTAGGCCAGAACCCATCTGGCGTTATTTGTGCTGCTATCTTGAAGGGACCTGGCATGGGTGTTCTGGCTGGGTAGTTCTTATGGGAGCAAGACCAAAACTGATTTGCATACAATTGGTCTCTGCCTAAAGTAACATAATGAATGATGGACTGAGATGCTATATTTACCAGTGCCTTAGATTAATTCAACCATTCCACGTTTTAGTGTGACGGCTATGCCCAGATGAGTGTCCTGTGCTCAATGTGGAATAACAATCAAGTTAGGACTCACTGATGAAGCCAACGTAAGTAAAAATCTGGGGTTACTTGTGTTTCCATCTGGAGGAGACCTAAAGCAAGACAAAGCCTGATTCACATATGATGGGTGTCAGTCCAGAGTGGCACTGTAGGCAAAGAAACGATGGACTGAGGTGCAGCCCAAAATAATTACCAGTGGATGGGATTAATTCAAGCATTATATATTTCTTCATTACAAATAAATAAACATAAACATTGAGTGGCATGAGGAATATTCTTTAGTACAGAGGTCAGGGTGACAGGTGTCCTCCTGTGAGCAGGTCTGGGTGGGAGTGTCCTTCTGTGCACTGTGTGGTGGGAGAATACCCCTGTCTGCATAGGTTGTGCTTCCACACATCATCCTGAGCACAGATTGAGAATAGTATACAAGGGAAGAGTACCTCCTGCGAAGTGATAATTATTAATTGATATCCCTTTCATTTAAGTTCAGTAACACCAATTTATTTAACAGAGCATTTTAAATTAATAAGAAACACAGAGCATCAAGAAAATTTCATCATGTATTTTGACAGACAAATTTCAAACATGACAAGTACAAATACTTTCGCTTTGACTAAACATCAATGTATTGTTGGATTTATTCCCCGGACAGTTGGCTAGGCACTCGTCTGTGTTCTGAGGATATAAGTGTATTAACTTTAAATTATGCTTTGCTTACCCAAACAGTTTTGGTTTTGCACGTTTTATCACTGTGCACCGAAACGATCATTTTGCACTTACGTTTGAAATTCTTTTGTCAAAATGCATGATATTCGAATGGACAAATGACTCAACCTGACTAAACTATTCACTTTAGAATAACTATACTGGCTTGAAATGAGCTGGAACTTGACATGATCTCCTGACATTCGTGGTGGGGGGGGGCGCAATGATGTGGGTGGTGATTATCAATATAACAAGCGTAAGTAGATTGAGAAGGGCTCAGGGTGGGTTCAGGGGGGAGTTGATTAGTTTCTTAGGGGTTAACATGGACTGTATGTTATGTAGGTAGGTCTGATACACACCATATAACATTGTACGAGAGTCTTGTTGGGTATATCGATATTGTGTACTATGTTTTATGAGTTGTTAACTGTGTTCCTAAAAATCAATACACATTTTCGCTGTTAAAATAAATGCATGATGTTTTCTTGATGCTCTGTTATCATTTTGATTTGCTATTGTCAATTAATCCAGTTTACGGAATTTGAATGAAAGGAATATCGAATAATAATTATCACTAGCGAGGTACCACTGCTTCCTTGGTAACTGGCAATTACCAAGGTCCTCTTGGTTTGGGTATCGTTGTTTTATGAAACCAGATTGGGAATAGGGTGCTTTCTCATAAGGGCTTAGGTACACACCATCTCTGAACTCACATACCCGACCGGGGAAGAAGCGACTGTTCTTAAACTTTCTGAGGAAGAAGGCGATGAAGAAGGTGCCAAACATAAGGACCAAGGAGAGTAGAGCTGTATTGGGCTGGCCCGTGATCTTGGTTACCAGCACGTCAGTGCTATTCAAGGCCAGGTATGTTGCATTTTCATTGGTAAAGTTCTTCGTTTCACAGTTAGTGAGTGGATGTTCTTGAAAGATCTGCCAAGAAAAAGGAGAAAGTCATAGGTCTACCAGCCACACAGTATTGCCAGCTTACTTCATTCTAAAGCAGAAGCTTGTAGTTTCCCACTGTATCTCCTGCTACAATATGCTGAGAGTCAACAGCTCTACCGGTGAATCTCTTGAGAAAACAGGGTACACACATTCTGCTATAATTATGAATTTCTTGCCACAGTAGACCTAGAAGCCCAAATCTCCCACTGTTCTGCAATGTTTTACCTGCAGCACATACAGCTACTCTAGCACTGAAAGCATATCGAATGCTGCCAATGGATTATATCTGGCATGTAATGCGTAAAGATGTGACATGATTGAATCTTCACTGGTCTTCCAATGTATCTCGTATTATTCCAATTTTAGTACCATAAACTCCTGCTAATGCATGACATTTCCAAAACTGAGCAGCTGGATTACTCAATTCCTGACCTTTGAAACAACGCTGATACAACATTGCCATGATCAGCAGAAACCAATGCCCTACTTAATATCTACAGAGACTTCTATCAAGGTTTCCTTGGTCCTTCCACAGTAGCCCATTCCCTAATTTCAAAGAACTCTTAGCAGCCATATCAATCCTGAATGCAACAATCCCTGTCCTAATTCCAGAGCCCCAGACTCTGTCAAGGTACCACATTTGCAGTGTGACACCCTATTTCTCCTCCCAAAAAATCTCTAACGAGGTCCTTCATTCGGCATGCTTTGGTCTATGCCAAGCCCACAAAGCTCATCCGAGGTACTTCGGTCTTGACTAAAGCAACCCATGTCCTAATTCCAAAAAGCTCTCCTGAGGTCCTGTATTCCCTAGTACAACAATCCATGACCTCATCTCAGAGAACTTTGTCCAGGCACCTTGTTTCAGAAAAAAACACATCATGTTCTTGTCCCTTACAGCTGTGCCAAGGCACCCTATTTCTGACTTCTGCATCCCATTTTAACTTAAAAAAAGTAGGATCAGGCACCTCGGTTCAGAACCTTGTTGACACACAACAATTGTGTGTAGGCTGTGGCAGCCCATGAGAGTTCGTTCTAGGCTCTGTAGTCCTGACTGCAACAGCCCATTCCCTAGACCTAGAAAGCTTGTTGAGGCACTACTGTCATGATATCAGAGAGACAAGTCATTTCAGTCCTGACTATAGCAGTTTGTGCCTTATCTCAGAGCCCCAAGGACCTGCCACCATTTTAAAGTTCATCCAACATTTATGAGACTAAATGGGCTCCTTTCATGTCAGGCTTGTCCCAGTTAGTGTCTGCTAGGGCAATTAACCAATGAATATCCCTCCTAATATAGAATACCCTTCTGCTAAGCAGCCTAGAATGATCTAGTTGCTGGGAAGGTTTAAGGCTATATTATGGAAGCATAGGTATGATGGTTAATGAATGAACCATGGGTACATTTTATTATCCTTTCACCTTCAATTTAGTAAAGTGCTGTTCTATTAGTAGCTAGGAGCTAGACTTAATTCGTCTTCTTTTATTAGGAGAGTTATTTCTTTTTTCCACTATAACCTATTGCAAAATGTTATATGTAGAATCCATATAGCTACTGTTGTATAACTAACGTATTGCATACTCCGTATGGCCTACATTGTTATACTGATATCTGGAGTTGACCTGATGACTTTCTGATTCAGCAGAATTAACAACTGTAAGAATGATAATTGTGTGCATTTTGAAAACCCATTAAAGAAATAAAGGTAAATCTCATCCAAGGTACTTTAGTCTTGACTAGAGCAAACCATGTCCTAATTCCAGAAAGCTCTGCTGAGGTCCATTAATCCCGACTTCAACAATCCATGACCTAATCTCACAGCTCCAAGGACTGTCAACATTAAAATTTAGTCATTACAGCAATAACCAATGATATCATTTTATAGAAGTCTGCCAAAGAACCTTAGGACTGACTGCAGCAGTGCATGCAATGGGCTGCTGCATGCAGGACTAATGTAGCACAACAGAGTTCTCTAGGATTAGGACCAAATTAATGCTCTTTTCTCAGAGAGCTCAACCGAGGCCCCAACTACCACTGCAACCACCAATATTATAATGGTAGAGCCTTACTGTGACATTTCACACCCTACTGCAGTAGTTTGTAATGTAGTCCAAGGAAGGTCTGCTGACTCACCACAGTGCTGACTAAGCAGCTAATGTCAAGATCTCAGAGCTTTACAGGAGATGCACCTTTGTCCCGGTTAAAGCAGGTCACGTCCTTATCCCAGAGAGTTTGGTCAAGTACCCTCATTTCCCACTGCTGCAACCCATGTCCCGAGAGAGCTCTGCTTTTGTCACTCAATCATGGTTTCAGAAAGAGATACCCCAATCCAGGAGCCCCAAAGAGCTATGCGAGGAAATTAATTCCTGACTTCAACAGACCATTTCCTAACCCAGCGAATTATGCTGAGGCACATCGGTCCTCACCACAATACAGCTTATTCAGGCAAATGCCTCCTAGTATCTAGTATGAAATCTTACCTTGACAAGCTTATAGAAAGTCTCATAGATGAAAATGAGAGAGATGAGGAAGGCAAAGATTTCCTGAGTGAATCGGGACACGAACCGGACCAGGAAGCTGCCCTCAAATGCCACCATGAGCAGCACAATGATGATGAGCCAGAAGCCAATCCATACTCTGCCCACAAGATACTCAAGGCCATTGGAGGTGCAGAACTGCAAGCAGCAAAGGGACAAAATATCATTTCTGTTACTGTTACCGCACATTAAGAATAGGCAGTAGCTTTACACAATTCAAAAGTAAACCCTAGACAACAGAAAGACAAAAAGAAATTGTGGGACGGGACAGTACTGTTTTCTTTCTCAGCACTCAATAAATTAAAGCCTGATCCTGAGTGGGCTACTTAGGATATAATCTTGAACCCATAATGACAATACTCCCAACAACCATGCCTATGTGACTTCAGCGAGACTAAGATCAGACCTAATGTGAGATTTTCAGTTACCACAGAGGTAGTAGTGACATACACTGGAGCAGGTGAGGCTGAACTGGAGTCAAGCATATCTCGCTCTCAACCTAAAGAACAAGTTACTTACCTTCGGTAACGATATATCTGTAAGAGACATAGATTAGTTATGGATTCCTCACCTTAGAATTACCCCCAGGCGTCAGACTGGATCCAGAGAATTTTTTCCTCAGCAGTACCTCTGCGCGACGATAGGTGGTGTCGGTCGACTCCGCGTTTGTCGTTGGCGTAGTGGTCGCCGGTATGACGTCGCAGTATCTACTTAGATGCCGCCCTCGTGCGCTGACGTCAGTTCTTTACACAACATTCCACGCCAGAAGCACAGAGCCATGCAAGACACTGACCACTGGTGCACAAAAACTAGTGCCCTGAAAGGGAAGTCCTTTACCCTAGAAATCAGTTCGCAGAACGGGGAGGATGGGTGGGGCGGTGAGGAATCCATAACTAATCTATGTCTCTTATAGATATATTGTTACCGAAGGTAAGTAACTTGTTCATCTGAAAGAGACAATTAGTTATGGATTCCTCACCTTAGAATAGATACCCCAGCAATACCAACCCCGGTGGTGGGTGTGAGAAGTTGGCCTGGCATATGCTGTCCACTAATTATAGTGGGCACCTTGCACCAGTCCAAATCGACTCTTATGGTAGATAGGTTTAAGACAACCTTTTAAAGAAAGCTATCCTAGTGGTAGCTGTGGAGAGCAGCCTTCAGGCTAAGTCTCGGAGGAATGTAAAGCAGCTTGTTTTACCATATAATCTCTTGAATCACCAAATGAAAAGACACCACACAGGTATATATATCAAATATATATGTATTTATTTCTAAATAACTCTCTACTAATCTCTTTATGAGATTAGAAGACAAACATATGCACAAATCAACGTTTCTCAATAAGTTAAGCACAAAATATGGCTGGGGCCCTAGGGGCGTACCAGACCATATACTAAGTAAGAGACTTAGAAACAACGACTTGCAAGGAGACAAGGCCTAGGGCCTTCAGAAGTGCTGGGGCCTCACAAAACCACCCAAGGCAGGTAAGTAAAGGACCCACGGGGGACGCGTGCAGTGTGGATACACAGGCGCGAATCGCCGTTAACTTCAATGGGGCAAGTCGCGGTTGGAAATAAAGAGTTTTAGGATACTTCGGGAGAACCTACAAGCAAGTCACTTACAGGGTAAGTAGTTCTAGGGCCCACACCCACAGGAGCACCGTAGTGCTGGTGTTACCTCACCCAGGGAAGCCGGGTGCACAGGTGTCCTTTGGTGTCGGGTCGCGGCGTCGTTTTCAATGGCGAACAAAGAAGACTTGCTGCTTGCGGGAGCTGAAGAAGTGTCCGGTGGAATCCAAGCCTGGATTCCGAAGAAGGATGACCTGAAAGCAGAGGGGACAGTGTTCAAAGTCACTTGGCAGTGACCCGGGGCAAGGAAGATGGATGCCCACCGTCGTCGGTCGCTTCAGGTCGGTTGCAGGTGCCTTGACTCTTCAGCCACGTGGTCCAGGAGGCGTCGACGACGACCAGGAGCTGGATTCGGTGTGTCCCTCGACGTCTGCAGCTGACTGCGGTGTCGGCAACTCGATCGGAGCCAACAAGCCTTGGCAGCCGCAAGTCTCGGGGAGATGAAGAAAAGTCGATGGCGCAGACCAGCAAGGTCTGTGGAACTCACCCAGCGAGGGTAAGTCAGGGCAGGCCTGGAGCAACCAGGGGAGCCCTTTGGTTTCTTTAGGAAGTCTTCTGGGGACCCACAAGCCAGCGGGCAAGGGATCGCGAAGACACCTCGGGCGGAATCACTCAACAGGGGCCCACGGTCACTCGGGACGGTGTAGGCCTCTGATCTTCGGAGGGATTCCTGCTGGAGGTCGGGACCACACGTGGTCCAAAGCACAAGTTCGTGGAACGTTGTGAAGGGGTTGCACTCGACAATAGTGCACGGTACCCAGGGGTCGCGGTTCCTCGTTACTCGTGGGGTCCACTTGCCTCAGCCTCGCTGGGGACTCACGATGGCCTGGGAGAGGTCAGGAAATCCACTTCCTGGGCTGCAGGGACTTCGGACTCCGGCGGGAGCGGCGTAGTTTGCGACCGTCGTTGTCGTTTTTGGTGCCTGCCAAGCAGGGGAGTCACTCCTTGACTCCAAGGGAGATTCTTCTGTCTTCCAAAGGTAGTGGAACGTCGAAGGGCCAGGATTCTTCTGTAGAGCGTCGTCCAGGGGTTATCTGCTTTGCAATGGCAAGGTTCCCCCTCTTATACTAAAAAGAGGGGAAGGACTAGCTCTATGACCCCACCTATGGGAGGGTCAAGGGAGGGGTGGCTACACCCACTTCCCTTTGTCCAGTTTCGCGCCAGAGCAGGGGCAGGTAGCCCCTGAGCTGGTTTGAACTGGCATATGCACAGAGGAGCCTTCTGCTCCCCCAGTGCAGGACTTCAAAGCACTCTAAGAGTGCACCCACCCAGCCCCAATACACTAAACCCTGTCTGGAAGGTGGTTACACCTCCCTGTGACAGGATGCCTATTGTTGGGCTTCCTCCACTGCGAGTTTCGGTCATCAGCAGGAGGGCAGCCCAGTGTCTGTGACTGGTGGCATCCATTTTGTGATGCCAGGGCTCTTTAGGATTCTACCGCGTTTCCACAGCAGGTACATGTCTTATCCCTCTAGAAGGGTGGAATGCTACCCCCGCCGCCAAGATTGGCGGGGGGTAGTATTCCAAGATGTTTGACACCAAACACGACATGTTTTGATGCAGCCATTCCAAAGTTAGCATTTACCGCGAGGATATAATGCACTTAAATAGTATATGGTTTAACCGCATCCACAAACAGCACCAGAGAATAGACTCTGAGAGCTGCAGAGGGGCCCTGCTCAGGCAGAGGCACCCCCTCACATAGAAGCCAAGCACCCTGCCCTCAGGATTGATAGGGCCTGCCTTAGGGGTGACTGATAGGTTTATATGTGTGTGCAGGAGAGATATAGGAAACCTATATCTCAGTGAGGGGTGCTAGCACCACCTCACCCAGGCTGCAGTAGCAGGCCTGTGGTGTCAGATTTAGACTGCTTCCCAGGGGTGGCATAACACATGCTGCAGCCCCTGGTAGGCCTGTGAAGTACCTATGCCCTTGGCACCTAAGGTACCATATACTAGGGACTCATAAGGCACCACAGTATCCAATCACTAGTGCACCTAGAGTGCACTCCATGTCGTTTAGAGAGAACAGAGAGGCTGGGGCCCTGATTGGCAGGGACCCAGCCAGACTATAGCCAGAAACCAGTGCTAACATCAGAAAAAAGTGGGGGCAACATAAGAGGCAGATCCTACTCTCCTACACAACCCCCCCAAACGTAGGGACACTAAACTAACCTTGACCAGTTGAGTCTTCGTGTTCAAAGTGGAAATACCTTGAGAGTCCATCTGCATTGGCATGTTGGGTCCCAGGCCTATGTTCCACTGTATAGTCCATCCCCTGTAGGGAAATGGACCACCTCAAAAGTTTTGGGTTTTCACCTTTCATCTGCTTTAGCCATAGGAGGGGCTTGTGGTCAGTCTGAACTATGAAGTGAGTACCAAACAAGTATGGCCTCAGCTTCTTCAGGGCCCAAACCACAGCAAAGGCCTCCCTCTCTATAGCTGACCAACGTTTCTCTCTAGGGGTCAGCCTTCTGCTAATAAAAGCCACTGGCTGGTCTTGACCTTCATCATTCAGTTGAGACAGTACAGCTCCCACACCCAGCTCAGAAGCATCTGTTTGGACAATGAACTTTTTGGTGTAGTCTGGACTCTGTAAGATGGGGGCAGTGCACATGGCCTGCTTTAGGTCTTCAAATGCCTTTTGACAGCTAGCTGTCCACTGAACCTTTTTTGGCATTTTCTTAGAGGTAAGATCATTCAAGGGGGTCACTATAGATCCATATCCCTTGACAAACCTCCTATAGTACCCAGTCAGGCCTAAGAAGGCTCTCACCTGTGTCTGGGTGGTTGGAGCAACCCATTCCAGTATGGTTTGGATTTTGCTCTGCAAAGGCTGAACCTGGCCTCCACCTACAAGGTGGCCCAGGTACACAACCTGACTCTGCCCTATCTGGCACTTGGTGGCCTTGATAGTGAGGCCTGCTTTCTGCAGGGCCTCCAAAACATTTCTGAGGTGGACCAGGTGATCCTGCCAGGAGGAACTAAAGACAGCAATATCATCTAGATAAGCTGAGCAATAAGTTTCCATCCCTGCCAGAACTTTATTCACCAACCTCTGAAAAGTGGCAGGTGCATTCTTCAATCCAAAGGGCATCACCACAAAGTGGTAGTGCCCACCAGGGGTCGAAAATGCTGTTTTGGCTTTTGCATCATCAGCTAATCTGATTTGCCAGTAGCCAGCTGTTAGGTCAAATGTGCTTAGATACTTGGCTGAGGCCAAAGTATCAATCAGCTCATCTGCCCTTGGTATGGGATAGGCATCAGTCCTAGTGACTGCATTGAGGCCTCTGTAGTCTACACAAAACCTCATTTCTTTCTTACCACCCTGGGTATGAGGTTTGGGTACCAGGACTACTGGGCTAGCCCAAGGGCTATCTGAAGGCTCAATCACGCCTAACTCCAACATTTTCTGGACTTCAGTCCTGATACAGTCCCTGACATGGTCAGGTTGCCTGTAGATTTTATTCTTGACAGGCAGACTGTCCCCAGTGTCCACCTCATGGGTGCACCAGGTAGTCTGACTAGGGGTCAGGCTAAACATATGTCTAAACTGTTGCAGAACTTGTCTGCACTCAGTTTGCTGATGGTCAGTGAGGCTGCTTGCCAAAGCAACACCATCTACTGACCCATCATCAGGGTTCTGAGAGAGCAGGTCAGGGAGAGGGTCACTCTCCTCCTCCTGGTCCTCATCAGTTGCCATGAGCAAGCCCATGTCAGCCCTGTCAACATATGGCTTTAATCTGTTGACATGAAGCACCCTTAGGGGGCTCCTGGGAGTTCCAAGATTCACCAGATAGGTGACTTCTCCCTTCTGTTCAACTATTGTATGGGGGCCACTCCACTTGTCCTGGAGGGCTGCTGGGGCCACAGGCTCCAACACCCACACTTTCTGTCCTGGCTGGTATACAGTCAGCACAGCCTTTGGTCATGCCAAGCTTTTTGCAATTCTTGGCTGGCCTCCAGGTTTTTGGTTGCCTTTTTCATGTACTCTGCCATCCGGGAGCGGAGACCAAGTACATAGTCCATCACATCTTGTTTGGGGGCTTGAGAGGTAACTCCCAGCCCTCTTTTACCAAACATAGTGGACCTCTCACAGGATGCCCAAACAGAAGCTCAAATGGGCTGTAGCCAACCCCCTTCTGTGGAACCTCTCTGTATGCAAACAAAAGGCAAGGAAGAAGAAGGTCCCATTTCCGCCTAAGCTTCTCTGGGAGTCCCTTAATCATTCCTTTCAAGGTCTTGTTGAAGCGTTCAACTAAACCATTGCATTGTGGGTGATAGGGGGTGGTGAACTTATAAGTTACACCACACTCCTTCCACATTGCTTTCAGATATCCTGACATGAAGTTGGTACCTCTGTCAGAAATGACCTCCTTTGGAAAACCCACTCTGGAGAAAACTCCAATGAGGGCTCTTGCCACCACAGGTGCTGTGGTGGTCCTCAGGGGAATTGCCTCTGGGTACCTGGTGGCATGATCCACTACCACCAGGATAAATCTGTGCCCAGATGCAGTCTGAGGGTCAAGGGGACCAACAATGTCAATCCCTACCCTTTCAAAGGGTACCCCCACCACAGGTAGTGGTATCAGGGGGGCCTTTGTTGTGCCACCTGCCTTACCACTGGCTTGGCAAGTGACACAGGAGCGACAAAACTCCTTTGTGTCCTCTGACATATGTGGCCAATGAAAATGTGGAACAAGCCTGTCCCAGGTCTTGTTTTGGCCCAAGTGTCCTGCCAAAGGGATATCATGTGCTAAGGTCAAGAGGAACCCCCTAAACTTCTGAGGTATTACCAACCTCCTGGTGGCTCCAGGGGCTGGGTCTCTACCCTCAGAATATAGGAGTCCCTCATCCCAATAAACTTTATGGGACCCACTAGCACTCCCAGCAGCCTCAGCAGCAGCCTGCTGTCTGAGGGGTTCAAGAGAGGGGCAGCACTGTTGCTCCTTGCTCAGATCTTCCCTGGAAGGGCCCCCTGCCCCCAAGAACTCAACCTGGTCAGGTTCAAGTCCCTCTGGGGCAGTTCCTTCTTCAGGTTCTGCTTCACCTCCCTCTGGAAGTGAATCCTTGATCTGAGACAGAGGGGAAGGCACTGCCTTAACCCTACTGCTCCTCCTCTTGGGAAGCATCTGGTCCATTGTTCCAGGATCCAGAGCTGGTTCAGTGTCATGCATTCTTGCTTGTGACCTGGTCACAGCAAATACCTCTGCAGGGATGCCCAACATCTCAGCATGAGTCCATAACTCTACTTCAGACCAGGCTGAAGTCTCTAGATCATTGCCCAATAGACATTCTACAGGGAGGTCTGCACTAACTACAACCTTCTTGAGGCCAGTTACCCCTCCCCAGGAGAAATTCACAACTGCCAGACTATGGTTGGTCTGGACATTGCTTGCATTGGTCACCTGGTACATTTCACCCAGGATGATCTGTCCAGGGTCCACTAGGTCCTCTGCCACCATGGTGACACTAGCACCTGTGTCCCTAAATGCCAAAGCCTGTTTGCCATTTATCAAAGGCTGCTGTTTGTACTTGCCCAGATTACTGGGGCTTACTAGGAAGGACATATCAATGTTTCCCTCACAAATCAGCATTGCCTGAGTGGTCACTCTGACTAGGTCAGAATCCACTTCAGAACCCAGGGTCAACCCTACTACACCCTTATTCTGTGTACCACCTCCACCAGTAGCTGAGCTAGGGGGCACAGTTGCCTTAGGGGCAGGAGTGGTGGTGGTTTGGTCTTTGGACTTGGTACAATCAGAAGTCCAGTGCCCTTTCTGTTTACAGAATTTGCACCAGGGCTTCTTTTGGCCTTTTCCCTTGTTGGACTGTGACTCCCCACCAGATGCAGATTTTTGGGGCCCTTGTGAAGACTTCTGGTCTTTTGACTTATCCCCACCTTTCTCAGGGCCTTTAGGATCTTGCTTCTTAGTGTCACCCCCTTGGTTCTGGGTTTTCTGCCTCACCCTGGTTCTGACCCATTTGTCTGCCTTCTTTCCCAATTCTTGGGGAGAGGTCAGATCAGAGTCCACCAGGTACTGATGCAACAACTGGTTCTGGCAATTATTTAGGATCTGTTCTCTCATCATCAGATTATACAATCCCTTGAAATCAGTAACCCTACTGCCAACCAGCCAACCCTCTAGAGCCTTGGTTGCACAATCAACAAAGTCAGTCCAGTCCTGAGTCTGTGCCTTCTGGGTATCTCTGAACTTTAACCTGTACTGCTCAGTGGTTAAGCCAAACCCATCTATCAGTGCACTCTTCAGGACCTCATAATCATTAGCATCCTCCTCTCTAACAGTGAGGAGCTTGTCTCTTCCTTTATCTGAAAAGGAGAGCCACAAGATTGCTGCCCACTGCTTTTGGGGGACCTGCTGTACTCTACAGGCCCTCTCCATAGCAGTTATCCACTTGTGGATATCATCCCCACTCTGGTAGGGAGGAACAACCTTGCTCAGGTTCCTATGGTCAGGAATATATTCTCTGCCTCTAGGGACACTGTTGCTGCCACCAGGGGGTTCTAAACCCTCCCTTCTGGAAGCTCTCTGGATCTCCAGGGCTTCTCTATCCAGTGCCAACTGCTTGGTTCTGAGGGCCACTTTGGCTTCCTCATACTGGAGCAGTTTGCACCTTCTCTCAGAGGAGGTCTCTCTTAAGTTAAAGTATGAGCTCCTCTCTTGGACAAATTCTCTGCCAGAGTGATAAGAGTGCTCAGATTCCCTGGAAGGGGATCTGTGCCTCTCATCCACTCTGCCAGTTCTCTTAGGGAGAACTCCTCTGTCCTGTTCAGGCTCCTTGAAGCCTGGCCCTTCAACCACAGAGTCTTGGTCATTCGGATTGTCCTCATCTGACCCAGATACTATGATTGACCCACCCACTGATTCAGACCCCTTAGCTCCTAGAGCCAATCTAAGGTCATCTGCTGTCAGCAGATCTATCAGGTGTAGTGTTGAGGGACTCTGTCCTAGTCTCAGGTGTCTGTCAACACACATGGCTCTCAAGTCAGAGAAAGCCATGTCCTTATACTGAGGCTGAGTGGATCCACTGGGCCCACCCTTTAAGGACATTCTAGTGTTGTGCAGTGTTGTACTACCTACACTAGTTTGTGGCCTACTGATCCTAGCTTGAGCTGTGGAAAGGGTGTGCTATCCCTTGGAACACAGCTCTAAGTTCAGTAGAACTTATTGATACTAAGCTTGACTTTATATGTACCTTGAGTACCTATAATGGTTTTCAGTTAGTAATTCAAATAGAGATTTTCTGGTAAAACAATGGCAAGCTGGAATCCCACACGCTGCCCACCAATGTGAGAAGTTGGCCTGGCATATGCTGTCCACTAATTATAGTGGGCACCTTGCACCAGTCCAAATCGACTCTTATGGTAGATAGGTTTAAGACAACCTTTTAAAGAAAGCTATCCTAGTGGTAGCTGTGGAGAGCAGCCTTCAGGCTAAGTCTCGGAGGAATGTAAAGCAGCTTGTTTTACCATATAATCTCTTGAATCACCAAATGAAAAGACACCACACAGGTATATATATCAAATATATATGTATTTATTTCTAAATAACTCTCTACTAATCTCTTTATGAGATTAGAAGACAAACATATGCACAAATCAACGTTTCTCAATAAGTTAAGCACAAAATATGGCTGGGGCCCTAGGGGCGTACCAGACCATATACTAAGTAAGAGACTTAGAAACAACGACTTGCAAGGAGACAAGGCCTAGGGCCTTCAGAAGTGCTGGGGCCTCACAAAACCACCCAAGGCAGGTAAGTAAAGGACCCACGGGGGACGCGTGCAGTGTGGATACACAGGCGCGAATCGCCGTTAACTTCAATGGGGCAAGTCGCGGTTGGAAATAAAGAGTTTTAGGATACTTCGGGAGAACCTACAAGCAAGTCACTTACAGGGTAAGTAGTTCTAGGGCCCACACCCACAGGAGCACCGTAGTGCTGGAGTTACCTCACCCAGGGAAGCCGGGTGCACAGGTGTCCTTTGGTGTCGGGTCGCGGCGTCGTTTTCAATGGCGAACAAAGAAGACTTGCTGCTTGCGGGAGCTGAAGAAGTGTCCGGTGGAATCCAAGCCTGGATTCTGAAGAAGGATGACCTGAAAGCAGAGGGGACAGTGTTCAAAGTCACTTGGCAGTGACCCGGGGCAAGGAAGATGGATGCCCACCGTCGTCGGTCGCTTCAGGTCGGTTGCAGGTGCCTTGACTCTTCAGCCACGTGGTCCAGGAGGCGTCGACGACGACCAGGAGCTGGATTCGGTGTGTCCCTCGACGTCTGCAGCTGACTGCGGTGTCGGCAACTCGATCGGAGCCAACAAGCCTTGGCAGCCGCAAGTCTCGGGGAGATGAAGAAAAGTCGATGGCGCAGACCAGCAAGGTCTGTGGAACTCACCCAGCGAGGGTAAGTCAGGGCAGGCCTGGAGCAACCAGGGGAGCCCTTTGGTTTCTTTAGGAAGTCTTCTGGGGACCCACAAGCCAGCGGGCAAGGGATCGCGAAGACACCTCGGGCGGAATCACTCAACAGGGGCCCACGGTCACTCGGGACGGTGTAGGCCTCTGATCTTCGGAGGGATTCCTGCTGGAGGTCGGGACCACACGTGGTCCAAAGCACAAGTTCGTGGAACGTTGTGAAGGGGTTGCACTCGACAATAGTGCACGGTACCCAGGGGTCGCGGTTCCTCGTTACTCGTGGGGTCCACTTGCCTCAGCTTCGCTGGGGACTCACGATGGCCTGGGAGAGGTCAGGAAATCCACTTCCTGGGCTGCAGGGACTTCGGACTCCGGCGGGAGCGGCGTAGTTTGCGACCGTCGTTGTCGTTTTTGGTGCCTGCCAAGCAGGGGAGTCACTCCTTGACTCCAAGGGAGATTCTTCTGTCTTCCAAAGGTAGTGGAACGTCGAAGGGCCAGGATTCTTCTGTAGAGCGTCGTCCAGGGGTTATCTGCTTTGCAATGGCAAGGTTCCCCCTCTTATACTAAAAAGAGGGGAAGGACTAGCTCTATGACCCCACCTATGGGAGGGTCAAGGGAGGGGTGGCTACACCCACTTCCCTTTGTCCAGTTTCGCGCCAGAGCAGGGGCAGGTAGCCCCTGAGCTGGTTTGAACTGGCATATGCACAGAGGAGCCTTCTGCTCCCCCAGTGCAGGACTTCAAAGCACTCTAAGAGTGCACCCACCCAGCCCCAATACACTAAACCCTGTCTGGAAGGTGGTTACACCTCCCTGTGACAGGATGCCTATTGTTGGGCTTCCTCCACTGCGAGTTTCGGTCATCAGCAGGAGGGCAGCCCAGTGTCTGTGACTGGTGGCATCCATTTTGTGATGCCAGGGCTCTTTAGGATTCTACCGCGTTTCCACAGCAGGTACATGTCTTATCCCTCTAGAAGGGTGGAATGCTACCCCCGCCGCCAAGATTGGCGGGGGGTAGTATTCCAAGATGTTTGACACCAAACACGACATGTTTTGATGCAGCCATTCCAAAGTTAGCATTTACCGCGAGGATATAATGCACTTAAATAGTATATGGTTTAACCGCATCCACAAACAGCACCAGAGAATAGACTCTGAGAGCTGCAGAGGGGCCCTGCTCAGGCAGAGGCACCCCCTCACATAGAAGCCAAGCACCCTGCCCTCAGGATTGATAGGGCCTGCCTTAGGGGTGACTGATAGGTTTATATGTGTGTGCAGGAGAGATATAGGAAACCTATATCTCAGTGAGGGGTGCTAGCACCACCTCACCCAGGCTGCAGTAGCAGGCCTGTGGTGTCAGATTTAGACTGCTTCCCAGGGGTGGCATAACACATGCTGCAGCCCCTGGTAGGCCTGTGAAGTACCTATGCCCTTGGCACCTAAGGTACCATATACTAGGGACTCATAAGGCACCACAGTATCCAATCACTAGTGCACCTAGAGTGCACTCCATGTCGTTTAGAGAGAACAGAGAGGCTGGGGCCCTGATTGGCAGGGACCCAGCCAGACTATAGCCAGAAACCAGTGCTAACATCAGAAAAAAAGTGGGGGCAACATAAGAGGCAGATCCTACTCTCCTACAGTGGGTCTGTGAACCAAGTTCACAGCAGAAAATCCTGGAGAACTGAACGGCCGAAGAAGCCGTCTCTCCGGACTTGGCTGTCCAGGCAGCAGTGTTTGGTAAACGTGTGCAGTGAAGCCCACGTAGCTGCCCGGCAAATGTCAAGAAGGGGGACTCCACGTCCCAAAGCAGTAGTGGCGGCCGTCGCCCTGGTGGAATGGGCACGCAACCCCACTCGAGGTTCCTTTTTTGCTAAGGAATAGCAGATTTTGATGCAAAGAACGACCCATCGGGAGATGGTTCGTTTTTGCACGGCCCGACCTTTCTTTGCATCCACATAACCGACAAAGAGCTGGTCATGCACCCGGAATTGTTTTGTGCGATCCAGATAGAACGAAAGCGCACGTTTTGGATCCAGACGGTGGAGCCTCTCTTCCTCTTTTGAAGGATGCGGAGGCGGGAAGAAGGTGGGCAAAGTGATGGTCTGTCCTCTATTGAAAGAGGTAACCACTTTGAGCAGGAAAGAAGGCCTAGTGCGGAGGACAACCTTGTCCGGATGAACAGCCAGGAAAGGAGGCTTAGAAGAAAGGGCCTGTAGCTCACTCACCCTGCGAGCAGAGGTGATGGCAACCAGAAAGGCAGTTTTGAGGGTTAAGAGTCTGAGAGGACAGTTATGTAGCGGCTCGAAAGGAGCACACATAAGATAAGTAAGAACCAGGTTCAAGTCCCACTGAAGCATCACGAAAGGAGTTGGAGAACACAAGTGAGTAATGCCCTTAAGGAAGCGATTTACAATAGAGGACTTGAAAAGAGAGGGCTGGTCAGGCAGCTGAAGGAAGGCAGAAATGGCCGAAAGATAGCCTTTGAGAGTGCCCAGAGCAGAGCCCTGCTGGGCCAAAGAAAGACTGAAGTGAACTTCAGAAAGGGGGGCAGAAAGGGGATCCACAGCCTTTGCTGCACACCATGCCACAAACTTGCTCCATCTACAGGCGTATACCGTTTTGGTGGAGGGACGCCTGGCTGCCAAGATAACATTACAGACTTCGGGAGGAAGGTCGAAAGCTGTCAACTGTCGCCGCTCAATCTCCACGCAAGGAGGTGGAGGCTGGACAGGTTCGGGTTGAGGACCGTCCCCTGCTGCTGCGACAGAAGATCCTCCTGAAAAGGCAGTCTGATTGGAGGATTGATGGCCATGTGCAATAGCTCGGGATACCAGACTCTTCGTGCCGAATCGAGAGCCACAAGAATGACTTGGGCCCGGTCGCGCTTGATCTTCTTCAGCACTCTGGGCAGAAGTGGTATAGGCGGAAAGGCAGATAGAAGACCGCAACTCCACTCGCAACGAAAATCATTGCCTAGCGAGTGCTGCCTTGGAAAATCCAACGCGCAGAACTGCTGACATTGCGCGTTCTCTTCAGTGGCGAATAGATCTAACCAAGGCTCTCCCCACTGCTGAAAGAGATCTTGCACCACCTCCGAGTGAAGACGCCATTCGTGATCCATCATGCACCTGCGGCTGAGTTTGTCCGCCCTGGGGTTCAGAGAACCCGCCAGGTGTTGAACCACCAGGGATATGCCCTGATGTTCCAGCCATGTCCAAAGGCGGAGAGCCTCTTGACATAGAGTCCACGACCCCACCCAGCCCTGTTTGTTGCATTACCACATGGCGGTGTTGTTGTCCGTGAACACCTGCACTGCTCTTCCCCGGACAGAGGGAAGGAATGCCTTTAGTGCAAGACGAATTGCCCGAAGCTCCAGAAGGTTGATGTGGAGCCCAGACTCCGCCAGAGACCAGAGACCTCTAATCTAGGCCTCTCCCATGTGGCCGCCCCATCCCAGCAGGGATGCATCCGTCACCACTGTGAACTCTGGTTGGGGAAGGGAGAGGGATCTGCCGTTGACCCAATCCTGGTTCGTTAGCCACCACTGCAACTGGCGTGCAGTGCCCTCCGAGATCTGGATGCAATCGGAAAGATTCCCCTGATGCTGTGCCCACTGGAACTTCAGATCCCACTGCAGAGCCCCCATATGCCACCTGGCATAGTCCACCAGCAGGATGCAGGAGGCCATGAGGCCCAGTAGCCTCAGGGTCCTTCCGACCGAAACCCGGGATAGAGGCTGAAAAACCGGAATCATAGCCCAAATATCCCAGACTCGCTGCTCGGGAGGATAAGCCCGAAACTGCGCTGTGTCCAGAACCGCTCCGATGAAAAGGAGCTTCTGAGAGGGAATCAGGTGTGACTTCGGCACATTGATGGTGAACCCCAGCGAATGCAGGAGGTCGGCCATAGTCTGGAAGTGGTAGACAACAGCCTGGGGTGAGCCAGCCTTCAACAGCCAGTCGTCGAGATAGGGGAAGACTGGAACCCCTGATCTGCGCAGATGAGCTGCAACCACCGCCATCACTTTCGTGAACACCCGAGGGGTGCTGGTAAGGCCAAAGGGGAGCACGGTAAACTGAAACCTTTGGCCGATGACCGGTGGAGCTGTCCCACGCAGCTATAGAGGAGTTTGGCTCTGGTTCACCCCTTGGCCGTCACCTACCCAGCCGGACGTTGGACACTGTTTTCCCTCGTCTCCCCGTTGTGCCTTCTACACCCTCCCCCTCCTCTTCCCTCCATTATTCTCTGTCTACCTCCCTATTCCTTCCCACTCTCCCCTAATCTTCTCTCCCCATGCCTATTTTTTTCCCCTCATGTTTATGCTATGCTTTTGTACTCATGTAATTCCTGTAACTACGCTCCAGTAACTGATGTAACTTTGTAACCATGTTCTGAAACAATGTTTCTTCCTCATGTAAAGCGCTCTGATACCGCCGGGTCTAGCCAGCGCTATATAAAACTCAATAAATAAATAAAAAATAAAGTGCTCGTGGCCTACCGTGAACCGTAGCTAACGCCGGTGGGCCGGCAGGACGGGGATGTGAACATAAGCGTCCTGCAAGTCCAACGCTACCATCCAGTCTCCAGGGTCGAGAGCAGACAGGACCTGAGCCAGTGCAACATCTTGAACTTCTCCTTCCGGAGGAAGCGGTTGACGTTCCTGAGATCCAAGATAGGACGCAGGCCCTTGTCCTTCTTGGGCACCAGAAAGTAGTGGGAATAACAACCACGACCTACTTCTGGGGCAGGAACGCACTCGATGGCTCCCTTGGCCAAGAGAGCCGTAACTTCCTGTTGGAGAAGGGCCAGGTGATCCTCCGACATGCGATGGAATTGAGGTGGCATGGATGGAGGGGTAGTCTTGAAGGGGAGGGAGTAGCCCCTTCGGACTATCTGCAAAACCCACCTGTCCGACGTGATGTTGAGTCAGTGCGGGAGGTGATGGCGAATCCTGCCGTCCACTGGCGATTGATGGGCCTGAAAGGTCAGACTAGGAGGGTTTGGAGGCTGCTGCAGAGGGGGCGCTGATGGACTGCCCCGCCCGCTGTCCCTGACCCACGGCGGTGGGATCCACGTCCCCGACCACGCAGAGGCTGGACAGCTTGCGCAGGCCTGTGGCTCTGGCCGGAGCATGGCTGGGCACCCCTTCCGTAGCCACGAAAGGGGGTGAAAAGCAGACTGCGCTGGGCGGGAGGTGAAAGCGAGGCCTAAGGATCTGGCCGTAGCCCTAGAATCCTTAAAGCGCTCGAGCGCGTTGTCTGCCTTGTCCGCAAACAGGCGACGGCCATCAAAGTGTTGCTTGGACATCCCCTGAAAAGCTAGTGGACCTCAACCAGGCGTAGCATCTCAGTGCTACTGACGTGGAAATCGTCCTGCCCAGTGAGTCGGCAGTGTCCTGCCCACACCGGATGGTGAACTTCGCTGCGTCTCTCCCTTTGGCAACAGCACGGGAGAGCACGGCCCGGGCCTCCTCCGGGCACTGTGGCAGCACCTGCGCAATCGTGTCCCACACCGAGTGGGAGTAACGGCCCAATAGACATGCGGTGTTCACCGACCGCAGTCCCAAGCTGGAGGAAGAAAACATCTTCTTCCCAAGGTGGTCCATCTTCGTGGATTCCCTATCAGGTGGTGCGTTAGGGAATGCGCCTTTGGACATTGAGGCTTGAACTACCAAGCTCTCAGGGGTAGGATGGGAAGAGAGGAAAATGGGATCGCCCGGGGCCGGGCGGTGGCGTCTGGCAATCATCCTGTCCGTAAGGGCCTTGTTGAAGCACCTCTGTCAGGAGGTTAGTCC
This sequence comes from Calotriton arnoldi, assembly GCA_963921515.1. Lineage (NCBI taxonomy): Eukaryota > Metazoa > Chordata > Amphibia > Caudata > Salamandridae > Calotriton > Calotriton arnoldi. The sequence goes on along the minus strand of CAWUFW010009066.1, from coordinate 786,942 downwards.
TGACCGCCACCGTAGGAAGCTTGAGGTTTAAGGCCTCGGCTGCCCTACGCAGCACCACTGCGTAAGATGCACCCTCCTCCTTAGCCACGGTCGGGGGAGATAGCATGCCAAGGTCTGGGGAGGTGTCCTGACCACTGGCCTCACCCAACTCCTCTCTCCAGTCCGGTTCCTCCAACTGGTCTGCAAGAGGGTCCACAGACCCCTCCCAGTCCTCCTCACCCTCTCCTGTGAACCACTCAGGGTGGTAGGAAACATTAGGGGAGAACAGGGGTACAAAAGTACCGGTCGGCGCCGGTCCCGACGTCGGGCGAGGTTGGTCCGGCTCCATGTCCTCATCGAGGGGGAGGCCAGGGCCGACGCCGGCTGGGGACACAACCGGTGTCGGAGGCGGCGGTGGTGTTGTCACTGGATTCGGCACCGGAGGAGGTGTCACGAGGTCGACCGGCGCCGATCCGGATCCAGGCCTAGATCCTTGGGGGCCCTGCGGCGCCGATGCTGACGACATCGAAGGCCTAGAGCCACCAACCGAGTCCCCGGGGCCCGAGGCCGGACCGGCGGAGTCGGGCTGCCCAAAGATGGAATGCAAGGCTTCGTAGAAGTTGCGAAGCTGGGCAGGGGTCGCTCTGGCTCCCAGAAAAGGAGGGAGGGCCGGAGTCGACCCAACAGGCTCCGCCGGCAGAACCGGAACACTACCTTCCGCTTCCCGCGTCGCGTCGGCCAACGGACGGGGAGAACGCGAAGAGCAACGATGCTTCTTCGCCTTCTTCTTGTGCTTCGACTTACCCGAAGACGAAGACTTCGATGACGAATGGTGGTGGTGGCTCCGCAACCGGTCCCGCGACCTCCCTCTCGACCAGGACCTCGAACGGCGCAGAGTGGACTGCTGGGCCTCGAGAAGCTTTCGGGACCGCTCCCGCAAAGACTTCGGGTTCATGGCCCGGCAGTCGGAGCATGACTTCGGGTCGTGGTCGCGCTCCAGGCATCAAAGGCACACGAGGTGCGGGTCCGTGACCGACATCAATTTGCGACAGGAGTCGCAAGCCTTGAAGCCGGTCCGACGTGACATCCCTCCGTGCACCGTGAGTCGATCGACTCAAAAAAGGTGTTGACAAAAGTCAAAAAGTGACTCGAGGTACCACTCTCTCCGGATCTGCGCTGGCTGGCACGGAAAAAGAAAGAACTGACGTCAGGGCGCGAGGGCGGCGTCTAAGTAGATACCGTGACGTCATTCCGGCGACCACGACGCCAACGACGAACGCGGAGTCGACCGACGCCACCTATCGACGCACAGAGGTACTGCTGAGGAAAACATTCTCCGGATCCAGTCTAACGCCTGGGGGTAATTCTAAGGTGAGGAATCCATAACTAATTGTCTCTTTCAGATCTGACATTTAGGACTCAAATGAAGGGGTCTGGAAAGGGACTATTAAATGTGCCATCAGATTTGCCAGTTTGGGGCCATCATTTTTCTCACCTGAAGGCTGGCAAAAATGCAGGCACAGCACCCAGGCTGGCATGTTTTCTGGGAGACTCAGCTAATGGTGAGAAGGGGTAGGGGTTATGGCTTCAACCACAGAACTGTCACTGTAAGGGAGGTACCCTGATCCTCGGAAAAGCCGTATGAGTTTTTTGGTAATTATAATATCGGTAAGAAAAAGACTCGAAAAATTCTGTTTAAAACAATTTGTGATAATCCCCTTTTTTAACTACAGTCAATCGTAGATAATTGGGGTCGTCTCACTCTTTGGGGACTGCAGACTTCACATACAAAGGCTTGAAATTTAAAAATGCGTGGCCTGTGAGGTAAGTTCAAAACTCATCGGCCTGTTGTTACACTTATTATATTTCTTTTAAGAGGTGATTCCAATTATAATAGTGGGTCTATTTTCCTAGGTAAAAGGTTGTCCCAAGATCCACTTTCCTGGATTCTGCCAATTAATATATTCCACGAATCTCACAATTCGAATAAGGTGAGAGATCGCAATGAGAACTAGAAAGGATAGGGTACACGACCACAATGGGCAGTTTATAATCCAAGGTTTCTCATCTACTTACTTTACAGTGGAACTGAACTTTTTTAAAAAAAGGAAGTGGACCATTAACAGCCCTAGTCTGCAAAGAAATAGTGGACTATACAGGTGGGCAGATGTCTTTTTCAATGAGGTTTGCTTCATTAATATTTTAGCTAAACTGACTGACTAATGTACAACCATTTTTCTTGTAGAACTATTTACGGTGTAATACACTGAATAAGAGACCCATAATTTAATAATACAGGTTTTTAAAGAAGTACAGAGTATAAAGGTGGGTGGACTAATTTAGGGTTCACTTATAAAACTTTTTTGCATAAAAAGAACTGAGAAGAGGTTATGATTTTGGTGTTATCATACCCTTTCAGGAGCAGTAACAGTGTCCTCAAGGTCGTTAAAGACGACACATGGGAAATTGATTCCCCCTGATAGCCAAATACAATAATCTAGAGGCTACAGAGTCACAACCAAAGGTATGTCGTGCTAATAATAATATTAATATGCATACCAAATAATTCATGTGAGACAGCATTTCGGTGCTGCTATTCTTTAGATAAAACCTTAAAATAACTAGTAGAACCCTCAGATACTGTAAATAATCGTGATACAGCTTGATAAATGTTCAATGAGAACTATTTTTCTAAGTTGCTAAAAAAATGTGTATTCTTGTTATTTGAAGAAAAAAGGAATGTTCTTTGCTTCTAACATAGTGTTTTTATTGGTATTCAGATTTTTAAATTGCTCTATTGTCCTGAAGAAGGTGACGAAATACTGTATCACCGAAACGCCGCGTCGACAGTTTGCTTTTTTGTAATGTTTGTAAATCGACAAATGTTTTTTAATAATGTAAAAACAGTGTGCTCTAGTTAATCACTTATAGTGAATTTTGTGGTATCATTGTTAAAACTTTTTAATAAACTCATTTTTATAAGCATTCCTTTTTAATATTGTTTGATTTTATATATTTATATTTGTTTCTGTTTTCATACGTGATTTTGTACTTTAGCAACTTGGAAATTTATTGTTGTTCTGATACATTTAGATCACGGATTTATTTTATCTGATTCACTAGTCTTAGGGTCTTCTCTTCAAACTTAGGAAAAGGGAACGTTTGCTTTTTTGTTCAACCACAGAACACATCACAAAGGCAACCATAGTTGCATGGCATGCACTTGTACCTGCTCTCCCATTACCTCATGCAGTGCCCTGTCAGTTTTATTTCCCTGGTTGTTAGAGTTATAGCCTCCAAATCCAGAGCCATAGATGAAGACCCTGACATTGGAGACGGTTCAGTGGCATTTTTGCGCAGTTCAGACAAGCAAGGCCAACCAGATTCTCCCCACCCCCTCTGCCCTGCACTGCAACAATGGCCTAGGCAGCTTCTGAACCTTGACAGAACTTTGAAAAATATGGCAAAATGAACAAGTTACTTACCTTTCGTAACGCTTTTTTTGGTAGATACTCTCAACTGCAGTTTTCTCACCTTTTGAATCTGGAAATTTCTCAGCAGTACCGCTGCACGCCCATAGGTGGCGCTGTGCGGCTCCGCACTGTAATGTTATATGGATTTGTAGAGCGTGACTTATCACCCAACGAGTAACCAGGTGCTGGAGGAGGTGTGTAGGTCGTCTGCTGGCGGTTAGTTAAAGAGCCAGGTCTTCAGCCTCTTGCGGAATTCAAGAAGCAAGGAGGAGGCCCTGATGTGTGGAGGGAGATCCTTCCATGTTTTGGTTCAATGTAAGAGACCGCTAGGCCACCCGTTTGGCTTTTGTGGATACAGGGGTGTGCGAGGGAGAGAGAGGCTGAGCGAAGGCGTCTGATGGGTTGGTGGAAGTGAAGGCGGCAGTGGAGGGATGCTCGTCCTATGTTGTACAGTGCCTTGTAAGCGTGCCTGAAAAGTTTGAATTGGCAGCGTTTGTGTATTGTCAGCCAATGGAGTTCTCTGAGATGTGACGTGATCTGTGTGTGATGTGGGACGTTCAGGATGAGTCTAGATGTGGCGTTCTGGATGGTCTGAAGTCGGTGGAGGAGATGGTTGGAGATTCCGGCATAGAGTGAGTTGCCATAGTCTAGTCTGCTAGTGACTAGGGCTTGAGTGATGGTACAGCTGGTGCACAATGGGATCCATTTGAAGATTTTCTGAAGGGTGCATAGTATATGGAAGCAGGAGGAGCTGACTGCATTCACCTGTGAGGCCATGTTGAGTTTGTTGTCTAAGATTATTCTCATGTTTCTTGTGTGGTTAAAGGGTATAGCTCTGATGGTCACCATGTGGAGTCCCTGGGGGAGTTCTTGTTCCCAAAAATCAGCACTTCCGTCTTGTTCGAGTTGAGTTTCAGGCAGTTGGCTTTCATCCATTCTTCTAAGCAGGTCATGCATTTGGTGAAGTCGGATCTGGTTATGGAAGACTTGTCGGACATTGAGAGGATGAGCTGGGTGTCATTGGCGTATGAAATGAAGGAGATGCTGTGAGATCTGATGACGTCGGCGAGTGATAGCTTGTAAATGTTGAACAGGGCAGGGCTGAGAGATGATCCTTGAGGGACTCCGCAGATCACGCCCTTGGGCTTTGATGCGTAGGGTGGGAGTCTGACTCCCTGTATTCTCCCAGTGAAGACTGAGCATATCCATTCGAGGGCTGGACCTTGGATGCTGGTTGCATGTGCGTCTTTTGATGAGACTGGAATGTGTCACAGTGTCAAACGCAGCGGAAAGGTCCAGCAGTATGAGGGCAGCTATTACCTCCTTAGTCCAGAAAGTTGAGGATATAAAATAGAGTCCTACGCCATCAACCTTCTGCCCGGCTATTGCCTGTTTGGTGGTTGAGCCTGCTGCAACAGATCCACGCTGTGATGGATGTGAGGCAGTGGACAGAAGGGGGCTGCCTGTTACTGGGGGACTTGTTCCAGGGGAATTTCTTTGCCTCCTTCGGGGATACGAGGAGACACTTTAACTTTGGCCCAGGCCAATTTCGGCAATATGCAAAAAATTTCCTTAACGATCCGGAGGCTGTGGCCTGAATTCCAGGCAGAGCCTCGAAAATCTCAAATGCTGCGGCACATACTGCACATTGGCTCCAGCAGGGCATGATCTTATGCTTATGTACGGCGCTGTGATGGCCCGATAAGGACTTGACAGCGGTGGGAGGATGACCTAGGTAACCCATTAACGGATCGGGAATGGGGCAGAGCCTGCTCACAAGTAAAGAAGGTGGCAAGCAATGCCAGGTTCAAACTGACACAATTCCACTTCCTGCACCACACATACCTCACTCCCCAGACTACACAGACTCTTTCCTGCACAATGCGAGGAATGCCTGTGACTAACACTAGCCCAGCGAGCTTTCTGCATATGACCTGGAGCTGCCCGGGACTGGGAGATTACTGATCCATAGTAGTGGAGACTCTTGGGTGAATAACTGCAACCAAACCTGAGGTCACACCCCAACATTGCCTGATCGGACTGTTACCGGTCCCGAAGACCAGCATGAGGATCGACACCTGCTTTGCTGCCCTAGGACTCATACGATACATTGGACTGCATCCACACCTCCTCTTATGTCGAAATGAAGGGAAGATGTGCAGGAATGGACCCTAGCGGGATAAAATAGGTTATGCATGGTTAGAACAGATGACAATGCAGAATGCTACTTAGAACAATGGTTGAGATGGTTAACTGTCTGAGTGCACCTTCGCGCAATAATGATCCCTCCTTGGTGGGCTATCCAGTACCTCTCCTTGAGAACCGTCTGGACCACTCTGCTCTGGAGGGGGGGTGTAGTGGGTGTGGGAAGAGACAAACAAGTTACTTACCTTCAGTAATGCATTATCTGGTAGAGACTCTATCTAGCTGCAGATTCCTTACCTTTGAATTTCCCAGGTGTCAGGCTGGGTCCGGAAACTTTTGCTGGGCAATACCCCTTGCGCGCATCGTCGGGTGGCTACATTCGGCTCCGCGTGACGTCGTCGGCATCTGTAGCGTCGGTTATGATGTCGCGGTGTCTACATAGGCGCCACCCAGGTGCACGGACGCCAGTACTTTTTGTATTTTCCACTCCAGAAGCACAGAGCAACGAAGAAACTGACGTAATCGAGTGCAAAACTAGGGCCCTGAAAAGGGGAACATCTCTAGCCCTACAATATCAGTCCGCACAGCGGGGAGGCATGGGTGGGGCTGTAAGAAATCTGCAGCTAGATAGAGTCTCTACCAGATAATGCGTTACCGAAGGTAAGTAACTTGTTCATCTGATAGACTTCTAGCTGCAGATTCCTTACCATTGAATCAGATACCCAAGCCATACCATACGGTGGTGGGTTGCGGACTCACATCCTAGACTAAAAAGTCTTGCAGGACTGAACGGGCAAAATGTCCGTCCCTGCGTACTTGCCCATCAAGGCAATAATGTTTTGTGAACGTATGCAAAGATGCCCACGTCGCTGCCTTACAGATGTCTTGGACTGGGACAGCCGAGCCAGGGCCGTAGTCGCAGCCTTTTCCCTGGTGGAATGGGCACTTAACCCCTCAGGGGGCTGCTTCTTTGCCGAGGCATAACAAATCTTGATGCAGAGAACGACCCAGCGAGAGATGGTCTTTTTCTGCACTCTCTTCCCTTCTTTGCTCCCACGTATCCCACAAAGAGTTGGTCATCCACCCGGAACTCTTTTGTGAGGTCAAGGTAGAACGACAACGCTCTTTTTGGGTCCAGTCGATGGAGACGCTCCTCTTCCTTAGAGGGATGCGGAGGAGCAAACAAGGTGGGCAAAGTGATTGACTGACCCAGTTGGAATGCGGTCACAACCTTTGGTAAAAAGGATACCATGGTGCGAAGCCCCACCTTGTCCGGAAAGGACATAAGATAAGGAGGAGAGCTGGATAATGCCTGCAACTCACTCACCCTCAGGGCCAATTCAACTCACTCACCCTCTGGGCCAATGTAATCGCTACTAAAAAGGCTGTTTTGATGGTCAACAGCCAGAGGGGACAATTGTGCAAAGGCTCAAAGGAAGCACACATCAGGTAAGTAAGGACCAAATTAAGGTCCCACTGTGACATAACAAAGGGCGTGGGTGGAAACAAGTGAGCTAGCCCTTTTAGAAATCTATTTACAATAAGAGACTTGAAGAGAGAGGGCTGGTCTGCCAGCCGCAAAAAAGCAGACAGAGCAGAAAGGTAACCCTTGAGAGTTCCCAAGGCAGAGCCCTTCTGGGCAAAGGTTAGAATAAATAAAAGGACAACAGAAAAAGAAGCAGAAAGAGGGTCAATGGACCTTTCTGTACAGTATAATACAAATTTCTGCCAACAACAGGCGTATACCGTCTTAGTAGAGGGCCGCCTGGCTGCCAGAATAACATTACAGACTTCAGGAGGAAGGTCAAAGGCTTTCAGCTGTCGCCGTTCAATCTCCATGCATGGAGGCATAGAGTTGACAGATTCGGGTTGCGAACCCTCCCCTGCTGCTGTGACAGAGGATCCTCCCGAAGGGGCAGCCTGATCGGAGGATCGACACTCATTCTCAGAAGCTCTGGATACCAGACTCTCCTTGCCCAGTCCGGAGCCACAAGAATGACTTGGGCCCGGTCGCTCCTGATCTTCTTCAGAACCCTGGGTAGGAGTGGTATGGGCAGAAAGGCATACAACAGGCCTGAACTCCACTCGCGACGAAAGGCGTTACCGAGCGATAGCCGCCTTGGAAACTCCAGCGCGCAGTACTGCTGACACTGCGTGTTCTCTTCAGAGGCGAACAAATCTAACCAAGGTTCTCCCCACTGCTGAAACAGGCCTTGTGCCACCTCTGACTGGAGACGTCACTCATGATCCGCTAGGCATCGATGGCTGAGTTTGTCCGCCCTGGGTTCAGAGAACCTGCCAGGTATTGAACCACCAGGGTTATGCCCTGCTGTTCCAGCCATGTCGAGAGACGCAGGGCCTCTCGACAAAGGGTACACGACCCCACCCCGCCCTGCTTGTTGCAGTACCACATGGCGGTATTGTTGTCCATGAACACCAGCATTAGCTTCCCCTTGATAGAGGGAAGAAATGCCTTCAATGCCAACCGAATAGCGTCCCCTGATCTCCACCTCTCCCAGATGGCCGCACCATCCCAGCAATGATGCATCTGTCACGACTGTGAGATCTGGTTGGGGAAGGGAGAGGGGTCTGCCGTTGACCCAATTGCGGTTTGTCAACCACCACTGCAGGTCTTTCGCAGTTCCTTCTGAGATCTGAACCATGTCGGTGAGATTTCCCCGATGCTGTGCCCATTGGAACTTCAAGTCCCACTGCAGAGCCCGCATAAGACATCTTGCATGTCTTACCAACAGGATGCAGGAGGCCATGAGGCCCAACAACCTCAGAGTCAGTCTCACCGAAATCCATGAGAGGCTGAAATATCATAGTCTGAATATCCTGGACTCGCTGCTCGGGAGGATAAGCCCGAAACTGCACTGTGTCCAGAAAAGCTCCGATGAAAGGGAGTGTCTGAGAAGGAGTCAGGTGTGACTTCGGCACGTTTATAGAGAACCCCAGCGAATGCAGGAGGTTCGCCGTAGTCTGAAGGTGGGAGACGACTGCCTGGGACGAGGACGCCTTCAACAGCAAGTCCTCGAGGTAGGGAAAGACCGACACACCTAACCTGCGCAGATGAGCTGCGACCACCGCCATCACCTTGGTGAACACCCGAGGGGCACTGGTAAGGCCGAAGGGGAGCACGGTAAACTGAAAGTGCTCGCAGCCTACCTTGAACTGCAGGTAACGCCGGTGGCCCGGCAGAATGGGAATGTGAAAATACGCATCTTGCATGTCCAACGCTACCATCTAGTCTTCTTGTTCCAGGGCAGACAAGACCTAAGTCAGAGTGAGCATTTTTAATTTCTCCTCTTTGAGGAAGAAATTTACAGTCTGAAGATTTAAAATGGGCTGTAGCCCCTTGTTCTTCTTTGGAATCGTAAAGTAGCGGGAATAACAGCCAATGCCTACTTCTGAAACTGGGAGGCTTTCTATAGCTCCCTGGGCCAAAAGAGCCGTAACTTCCTCTTGGAGCAACTTTAAATGATCCTCCGTCAGCCGTTCCTGACCTGGCAGAATAGTACGAGGAAAAGAAAGGAAAGGTAGAGAATAGCCCTCCTGGACGATATGCAAGACCCACTTGTCCGATGTTATGGATCTCCAGTGGGGGAGATGATGACGAATTCTCCCACCAACTGGAGTAGTGTGGTCCTGCAGAATCAGCCTAGGGGTGCTTGGAGGCTGTGGCTGCTGGGGGCAGTGTGGTAGACGACTTCTGGCCTCCATTCCGAGATCGGAATGCACCTCGTCCACGCACGGCTTGGGCAGTCTGTGCGGGACGGTGGCTGGGGTAGAGCTGACGCGGTTGGAAACCCCTTCCGTTGCCACGAAAGGGGCGAAAGGAAGACTGGCCGTGAGGAGTGGAGGAAAGGCCCAAGGATCTGGCCGTAGCACAAGAGTCCTTGAACCTGACCAGGGCCGAGTCTGCCTTTACCCCAAAAAGGCGGGTTCCATCGAAGGGCATGTCCATCAAATTAGCTTGAACATCGCCCGAGAAGCCAGTGGAACGAAGCCAGGCATGGCGCCTCAGGGCCACCGTTGTTGAAATCGATCTGCCCAGCGAATCAGTCGTATCTAACCCACACCGTATGGTGAATTTTGCTGCATCCCTTCCGTCTTTGACAGCTTGGGAGAGTACAGCCCGGGCCTCCTCCGGGACTTGTGGCAGCACTTGCGCAACCGACTCCTAAAGGGAATGGGAGAAACGGCCCAATAAGCATGCGCTATTCACCGACCGCAATGAAAGGCTGGAGCAAGAAAACATCTTCTTCCCAAGTAAATCCAACCTCTTGGATTCCCTATCCGGAGGGGCGGAAGGGAATGAGCCTTGGGACGTAGAGGCCTGCACCACCAAACTCTCTAGGGTGTGGTGTTGGCTGAGGAACTTTGGGTCGCCCGGAGCTGGGGGATGGCGACGTGCAATTGTCCTATTCACAGGAGCCCCTGTGCTAGGTTTGGACCAAGTTCCTAGAACGAAGTCCATAGGTGCCTTATTAAAGGTCAACAGGGGTTCGGAAGTGGAAGCCCCAGGTTAAAGCACTTCAGTCAGGAGATTAGTCCTGACTTGCACGGAGGGCATTTCCAGTTCGAGGACCTCAGCTGCCCTCTTTACAACCATGGCATAGGACGCTCCCTCCTCCGTAGCCCCCGTAGGAGGTGAGAGCATGCCAGTATGTGGGGAAGAATCCAGACCACTGGCCTCCCCAAGTTCCCCAAACCAGTACAAATTCTCCTCAGAGATATGCTGGTTCTCAAGAGGGTCTCCAGACCCCTCCCATTCCTCTCCTGAGCCTAGCACGTCTTCAAAGTGCTCAGACAACAACATAGAACCTCTGGGTTCTGTCGACGTCGGAATCAGTGTCGAGTGACGCCGTTCCAGCTCCATGTTGTCGGGGATGAGGATGGGGCTTGCGCCACCAACGGGCATCAGCGACGTCACAGGCACCGACTTCGGGTTTGACACCAGGGAAGGTCGCGTTGGCACGACCGGCGTCGAACCGGATCCGGGTTCAGTTCCCTGAGGCCCCACTGGCATCATGGCAGTTGCCAACGGCGTTGAACCCAATGGAACCCCTCCCGACCCCGCAGGGCCCGAAGGGTCTCCAGAGGGGTCATTCCGCTCAAATACGCGGTGCATGACCTCGTAAAATTCTTTTATTTGAGCGGGAGTCGCTCCGGCTCCAGGAAAGGGGGAGGAGGCGCAAAGTTGAATCTGGCTCCGGCTCTGCAGAACCGTGCCTAGAGCGTTGGTGCTCCTTACCTCTCTCGACGACAGACCCCAGTTGAGGTGAAGACGAAGTCCGCTTGGACTACTTCTTCTGCTTGTGCCTCTTCCCCGAGTGTCCTGAGGACCTCAAATGGGAGGAAGAGGACTTAGGGCTCTGGGAGCGGTCCCGCGACCTCCTCTTCTTCGAAAGGGATCGTGACCTCCTCGGAGTCTGGTTCGACGGTGTCGACCGCCGGACTGTGAGTAACTTCATTGCTCGCTCCCTCAAGGTCTTCGAAGCCATCGCCCGACAGTCCGAACACGACTTCGTATCGTGGTCACGCGAGACACCAAAGACATATGCGGTGGGGATGGGTAACCGTCATCATGCGGGAACAAGTCCTGCATGGTTTGAAATCTGTCTTCCTTGAAGACATCCCTCGCATGCGAAGTCGATTCCAAATATTTCGACAAAAGTCGAGAAAAAGCCTGCCAAAAGCACCAGAGGGGTAGCTCTTCCCGTGATTGGCACTTAACTGGAAAGAAAAGAACAGACGTCCGCGCGCTAGGGTGGCGCCTATGTAGGCACTGCGACGTCATAACCGACGCCGACAACTTCACATGGAGTCGAATGGAGCCACCCAACGTCGCCCGCAAGGGGTATTGCTCAGCAAAAGTTTTCGGATCCAGCCTGACGCCTGGGAAATTCAAAGGTAAGGAATCTGCAGCTAGAAGTCTCTATCAGATTATGCGGACAGGGAGACATGTGGCAGGATGTGCGGGTGACTCCCACACATCATGTAGGCACATCTGTGATGGTCCCTCAATACTCTATGGAGGTAGGGCCGCCTCCCCCGCGAGTCCAAAACACTTGAGTGCCCTAGATATCTAGATGATAACTTCCCCCATCACCACACCTTGCCACACTCTGAACTGTCTTGTATGTCACTGCAGCAAAATTATTTCTTTTGTTGGCAACTTGTTCAATGTAATGCACTTCACTGAATACTATAAAGTTTTTTTTTAGGTCTCGCCTGGCGTTAGCAGCGCGCATGCGCAGCTCTCGCCATGCGAGGGCCTTTTGGAATGAATACAGATTCCAGATGTGCACGCGGAGAGACAGAAGATGTGCACGCGGGGACTGGATGCTTTACTCGCGGCGTGAGACGGACGCACTATATTTTTCACACTGCGCTTTCGCGGCGTGAGACGGAATGGGCTCTCGCTTGTTCTTTGTTTCCTGTTGGTGTTTGTCCATGCTTGTTTAACTTGTTGCTCATGTTTCTTGTTTTCCCCATCCCACCACCCCTCCACGCGGTCCTTGCTTCCACATACACCCACCCTTCCCCCATCTTTTAATTGTTGTTTCCGTGTTTGCTGAGGGTTTTATGTTAATTGCCTGCTGTGTAATATTTTACCATTGCTGTCACATTTCTAAAAAAAATAAGATAAAACCGTGCACTTGTAATGCGCTGCTCAGGGCAGAGTTTGCTGCCGGACGTTATTTTATTAATTGCTACACTCTTTTTTTATGGCACTGACCGATGTGCCGGATGGCAACAGAACGCTGTAACTAGCACTTCCTTGTGACTCTGTAGCGCTGCAATTAACACTATGTAAAGTTGCAGACTTGATAGTAATGCGGTACCTCCCTGGGAAGGATGAAAGGCTGAGCTGCATCTGCGGCAAGTCAAACTCGTGATCTGCTGGTTCTTCAAGAGCGCTGCAACAGATGCCTAAACCCGCTAGGCTAGCGTGAGAACGTTTTCATCCCTGTTAGTTACTGTATATATAATTTGATGACACAGTTGTTAGAGCATACAGAAATGAATGCGTTGTTTTGTAAAAGCACAGTAAGCGAACCGGATGTGTAAGAATGTAGTTTAAACATAATATGCTGGAACACACACCATGGACGTTTAAACATACTCACTTTCGTCTTCTGCGGACGCATGTGTTTTTAAGAGAATGGCAGGGGGAGTAGCTCTTAAAATAGTTACGTTTGGGTTTACATTTCTGCAATTGTGAAAGTTTGCAAAGTTGGCTTATGGTGCGAAACTGTGACCGCAGTCCTAGTATCCTGCGAGTGCTGATGCGTTAGAAGACACTGGCTACATGTGTTCACACCCTCCAGTGGAGGATAGGGGGGGGCATTGGTGGAGGAGATGTGTGTGAGAGCAGGGCTCGCAACTTACCAAGGGACGGGGTCACAAAAGAGCTATGTATTGAGGCCAGGTAGAAGTGTGTGCGTGCTTGTGTAATCAGAACCAAAGATCTTTTGGGGCTAGGGACATATATTCTGTGCCATTATGTCCGTGAATTATTTAACCATTAACTAGTTTGCAGTCACCTCTTTTACTTATTTTTATTGTCCGACGTTTTCATTAAACCGTTTTATGGGTAAAGTTCATTGCACGCTCTTTACGTGAAGTGTGTGTGTATGTATATAAAAGGAGAGATTGAGAGAGAGACACATGGAGGGGGGGTTTAGGGGTTTATAGGAGACACGAGCAGTCGAGGGAGAGGAGTGCAGTGGAAGGGGGGGCAGAGTGCCTTTCAAGGGCCTGAAGAGTCCGCAGGGGGGACAAAAATGTGTGAGGCCGGCTGCAGGCTAATCGCACAGGAGGGGGCCTCTGTGCATTTCAAACACCTCTGTTGCCTGCTGCTTACCTTCCCTTTACTAGGACAGGAACAAGGGAACCCTACTCACGCGGAACCAGGGTAATAAACTTATTATCAAAGGACAAAGGCTCCTGTGGACACTTAATGAAGTAATCTCAATGTATATGAGCACAATGGCAATATATTGGGTTATAGAGATATTGGAGAGAGAAGGAAGCAAATACACCTCTGATTTGTTTTTGAATCAAAAATATTTATATAATCCTTGAAATGAAATACTGTTACACAATAGTGCATTTGGACATATGGTTCTGAGTGAAAGGTGTCCCAGTGAAAAACAGAACCTAGAACATTAGTGACATATATGTGAAATATATACAAGGTTTCCAATGCTTAATATAAACGACCATTTACATATATATGTACAGTATACAGCGCTAGATACAGTGATCAGTGCTGGTGGACAATGGTTCGTTTATGCAACTTGTCAACGGCGTTTCGACCCTGTGTGCAGTGTAGGGTCTCTTCAGGACCTATGATCGTAGGGACACCTATGAGAAGATGAGGGATAATGTCAAAATGGGGCTCATTTTAAGAAACTGGTATTATGTGGTGGAACTAAGGTTTCGTTTGTATAGTACCTGAAGGGTAATGGACCGGCTCGTGTGGAGGGTGTGGCACCGTGCAAAGGATAAAAAAGGGATACTCACATGGGTCCCAGCTGGGAGCTACACACGTGAGAGAAACGAGTAATTAGCATTCAAAAAGTGGGGGTTGGAGGCATGACATAGTATTGCAACTTGGAACAGACCTGGAACTTACCCCAAGTGTGAGGTGGGTGGTGAGCTGGCTATTACGTGAATGCGCACAATGTGAGGATCCACGTGTGTGAAAGATGGCACGATCAAAGCGCTGTCAAGACGGGTCTGTAGAGAGGGGGAGGGAGCATGTGCATTGGTAAAAGTACGGGGACACTTGTAATGGGGTGCACATATATTTAATAAAGGCTCAGCGCTTACCGAGTTCCGATTCTGAGCGCATGCATGGAAGCAGGCTACTTCCTTCTGTCGTCAATCACAACGAGGCCGTGAAACATGAAAACATATGAAAAAAGTAGGGACCCGCGCAACACCGGCACCACCAGCAACTTCCTGACGGGGGGAGACTACAGCTCCCAGACTGCTCCCTGGGCTGCCGCAGCTGTGTCCAACATGCGCCAGGAGGCGCATAAAGCTCCTCGCGGCTCCCGCTTCGCGGGACCCGCGCAACACCGGCACCACCAGCAACTTCCTGACAGGGGGAGACTACAGCTCCCAGACTGCTCCCTGGGCTGCCGCAGCTGTGTGCAACACGCGCCAGGAGGCGCATAAAGCTCCTCGCAGCTCCCGCTTCGCGGGACGCGCGCGGGAGGGCCCGTCCTTGCCCGCCAGTGACCGGAAGAGGCCGGGCTGGGCCACCCCTCTAACGTCAACAATGGGTAAGCGAAAACAATTGTGCAGTCAAGATCAGGGGGGGTAAAAGCAAAAATCCCAAGAAAGTCGGCATCTATTATATCATATTTAACTTTGGCGGTGGGAGCCCTAAACAAGGAAATCGCTAACGCAGAAAAAGAGCTGGGTTTGGGCACGAGCCAAGAGCCAGACGAGGGGAATGCTACACCCGACCTTGTGACAATAATTCCCGTTCCTTGGAACCCACGGTACTGATAACGACACCGTCAGTCGCGCAGGGCACTCTAACATGCAATGTTGTTCAGACTGGGGGCATGGATGACGTCACTAAAGAACCTTTGCCTGTGTTGGAAAAGGCACCAAAGGGATGTCCCTGGGGCCCGCTGGCAAAAGAGATTCACCAGAAAAACCTGCAAACGGGACATAGGCTTAAAAAAAGTAACTCTACCCAAGGGAATGTTGTGAGCGAAAATATCGACCTGATAGTTCGGAATATGGTGGAGGAGATCTTTACCTCACGGCTGGAATCTGCTCTTACTAGCATAGCTAAAGACATTATTGACACTTTGAACACTTGTGTTGCTGGGATTTTGAAAAAATGTGAGCGTATTGATTCTTTTTTAACAGCTCCGAAACCTCTGCACGTTTCTCCTAGTTCAATTATGCTCCCTAAAGCCCAGCTAGAGACCAGGCTACGCACTGGTGTAGACTACTCGGGTGGTCAACCACTTTCCCCATCACGGGTAAGGCCAGAATCCGGATTCATGGAGAGAGTTGGGGCACACCAGGGCCGCCCTGAGAGGTGGGGGAATTCCAGCCGTTGCGACAGGAACCCTGTGGGCATGACAGCTAATGCCCAGACCTTGGTTACTAGGGAGCCCCCACCCTCACATGAGAGGCTTGTAAAACCCAATTGCTGTAGTCTTAATCTCCCCCCAGAAGCGACCCCACTGGTTGCGGTCTTTGTAAGGGTACCACCACGTAGGGGGTGATGATAATGAATCCACCCCGGCCCTCCTACTAAAAGCCAAAAAATGGTGTGAACAATATTGTACTGGAAATACCGAGATCTCTTCTAGCATTATAATGGCCAGACGGGTGGGGTGGGTGGGTAATCGCCCGAAACAAGTTGACGGCGAATGTATTATTGTTAATTTTAACACACGAAATGCAGCTGATAGACTGTTTTGGGATGCCTCGGACCTGGACCTGGAGAAGGGGAAGGGGGGTATCAGAGCCCTGCCATTGGGTTATTTTTATCACCCAGTAAGACGATCGAATGTACTTGTTAAAACCCACTCTGAGGTATACTCGAGGAGGCCCTATCAGTCTCCTCAACGCCTTGTTGAAATTAAAAATTTGGAGCTCCACCCAGAAAGTTTTAGTGTTAGAGACATAATAGTCCCGCAAACTCTTCCTACGCAAATAGGCCGCGAAGGAGGGGCATAGCCCTATTAAATAGATTTTCTCCACTGTCTCAGCTAGACGAGAATGATTGACTAGAGTTACCCCATGATTGTTTACCTGACTCCAGTCATAATCTCCAGCCTATTGACTTAGAAGTTGCCCCCAATTGCAAGATCATTAGCTGGAACATTGCGGGGCTCAGATCTAAAAGGGATGATCCTAGCTGGCTTGAGTTTATAAAAAATACGACATTATTGCTCTCCAGGAAACATGGGAGAGGGAGAGCAACTTTTGGCTGGATGGGTTTAAAACTTTCTGCTCACCTGCACGTCCTACTCCGGCAGGTAGAGCCAAGGGGGCTTAGTGCTCCTTTTTTCTTTAAAGTTAAAAGGGTCCATAAAGATGATGGAGGTAAGCTCCCATAATTGTCTGATAATAGAACTATGCACCCCCAATTGCCTAAAACATTATTAATTAATTTTTATAACTCTGGGGAATGCGACTTTATGAATGAACACCTATCTTATTTGAAATGTTTTTTAGAAGTTTATAGATCGAAGCAATCCACTTTTTATTATATCATACTAATGGGCGATTTTAATATTCATCTGTGCGATCTGAATTGTTATGTTGATGATCATTTGGGCCCTGATTATTCGGTGTCACCCCACTTTGAGCATACACAAAGGGGGAGGCTCTGGAGGACCTCCTGGCAGGAGCTGACCTCTTCGAACCTGGTTTCAATGATTTATCTGAGCGGGCTCCGACATTTAAGGCCAAGGGAAGGGATACCATTATTGATTATATATTTTTGTCCCCCTCAATGCTAGCTAATGTAGTGCTCTATAACGCTAGGTTGTCCCCCTTTAGCGATCATAACCCAGTAATTCTTGAATTAAACAAAGACTTGGGTCTTCTGTGCTCACTGGGCAGGAACACGGGAGTTAATCACGTGGCAACAAGTGACATGGGGAGGAGGCTCAAATGGTCTAAGGTAATTCCTGAATCTTTCTTTGTTAATTTATGCATGAAGGCTAAAAATGATATCGCAAAATGCGCGGATTATTCCACCCCAAAGGCTGAGGTCATTAGAGCCTTTGAAGGTATCTGCGGCCAGGTAGCAACTGACTTGACTGTTAAAACTAAACCCAGATCTAACCCAGGTGAAAGGTGGTTTGACGCAAATTGCTCTAGGGCCCATCGAAATTTAGTACAAGCCCTGAAAAATAAACCAAGAGACAGGGAGCAGATAGCTAGTCTCAGGAAGCACTATAAGCTAGCGGTATATACCCGTAAAAGTGAGATCAAATCAGAGGCCTGGAACACTCTAATGTCTGTTGAAGTCCTAAAGGATAGCTCGAAATTTTGGGCTATTGTTAATACACCTTTCTTCTCGGGTTCAGAGAATGACATTCTGGAAACTAATATCTCAGAAGAGCAGTGGCTAGCGCACTTTAAGATTATTTATGGATCAAGCGAGGTTCAGGATCCCTTTCCAGCTTCAGATACACATAGTGATTTACCTTTGTTGGTTTTTAAAGAGGCGGACATTGAAAAGGCAATAATAGAGACATCCAGCAATAAGGCACCTGGCCCTGATTGTGTCCCTGCAGACCTGTATAAAGGTGAACCTAAATTTTGGGCCAAGATTTTGGCAAATGTGTTTAATGCCTCAGTTGAGCAGGGGTTTCCTGCATCCTGGTCCCTGTCTACAATTATACCAGTTTTTAAAAAAGGACAGAGAGGAGATCCACGGTGCTACAGACCTATGTCATTGATTGATTCTGCCGTCAAAATTTTAGGTAAAGTGATCTTGGCTAAAGTCACTGATTGGGTAAATGATAATGGGGTTTTATCCAATCTTCAGTATGGTTTTAGACAAGGCAGAAGCACCATGGATCAGTGCCTTAATTTATATTTATTAATAGGCAAATACACCGTAGCCAAAAAGGTTCCCTGCAAATGGCTTTTATGGACCTCACCTCCGCATTCGATCTGGTAAACAGATCGAAGCTCTGGCCTATTTTACTTGATATGGGTATTGATCCCTGTTTGGTTCACTTTTAGCAGATTTACATCGGGATCTTTCAGCAGCTGTCAGGGTCACTCAGGACGGCAAATGCACTAGTCACTTTAAATCAGGCAGAGGTGTCCGCCAGGGTTGTATATTGGCGCCATTACTTTTTACCCTTTATATCAATGCCCTAGATAAAACCCTGGATCAGGCCAGTTTGGATATTCCGCGTGTAGGGACTAGGACTATTCCGGTCCTCCTATCACGCGGACGATGCCGTTTTATTATCCCGAACTGCCATAGGTCTTCAGAGACTGTTGGATGCATTTGGGGCTTACATGAAATCCCTGGATCTGGTTGTGAATATGTCGAAATCACATGTCATGATAATGGGCCAAAGAAATAGAAAAGATAAAACTTTCTCATGCAATGGAGCTGAGGTGTCCAGAGTGACCTCTTTTACATATCTGGGGGTTTTATTTGATGACAGATGTTCCTGGGTCCCCCAATATAAAGCTAAAAAAACGCAGTAGTTAGATCGACGTCAGCTTTATTGGGGTTCTCACAGCGATTGGGAGCCAGGCCTTTTGAAGCTATTCTTTCCATCTATAGATCTAAATGTCTGGCTATTGCTACATATGGTTCTGCCATTTGGGGCTACAAACAGTTGGCAGGGATGCAGTTGGCTGAAAATACATTTTTACGTACCCTCCTGTCTGTGCCCCAATCAACCCCAACTTTTGCCATTCATCAGGAATTGGGGTTGGGATATGTGACTGACTCGCTGAGACTGGCCCCCTTGGTTTGCTGGATTAAAATCTGGCTCAATCCAGAGATAACTTTGAACCACCAGATCTTGCGGGACTGTGTTGCCCTGGATAAAGCCAGCAGCATTCCGTGGCTGTCTTACGTTAAGTGCATGTTTCTTAAACTAGGGCGACCCGATATTTATAACGTCCCAGAAGGGATTAAAAAAGATGATGTAAAATGGGTGAAATCACAATTTTTGAATATACTGATGTTGGAACGGGAGGAACGGGAGATACAAAAACCTTTGGTTAGGGCTCATTATCTAATTAATTCTTCACCATTAATTGAGCCCTACCTGAGAATTGTGTCCAAGCCTTATCGTTGGCTCCTGACTAGGTTACGCTTCAATTTGATTCATTTTTCGCTGAGTAACCTTCCTGGATGGTGTAAATCAGAGGATATAGGCCCGTGTCAGTGCGACAATTTCTCACCACAGGATACAATGCATTTTATCATGTTTTGTGATTTTTACAATGACATACGGAGGAGGTTTCTAGCCCCTCTATTGAGGGGAAAGGGCTTCCTACAGGTTAGACCAGCCTTAATGTATCTTCAATTGCTAGATGATACACGGAATATTTTTAACATTGCTAGTTTCCTTGTTGCTGCTGTCCGCCTTAGGAAAAGGATATTTCCTATGATTAATGACGTATGAATTTTTCAATTTTTATTCTAATGTAATTGTGTTTACCTGATAATTTTTAAGTCCTGATGAATTATAGATCTCTTGTAGGAATTTTATACCTTTTATATCGCTCATTTGTATTGAATGATAATACTTCTGTTTTCTGTTTTGTGTATTGTACTTTTATGATTTTAATTAATCGAATAAAGTGGTTTGACTGACTGACTAGTGGTATTTACATTATATTAATAATGAGACTGTACTATTTGGTTGCTTTTTAGGTCGAGCATTCAAGACCTCTTGTATATACTTTAGTATATACTTATATGCGGTTGTACTTTGTGGGCTATGGAGATCAGCCCTAGGACTTGTCTGCTTCCGCTTAGGGACTTTTTTTCTGTTCAACTGCCTCTATTTAACTGTCTTGATAGAAAACGACCAGTAGAGGTCAGTAAAATACCAGATTTGCTTTCTGCTTAGGGACTTTCTTTTTTCTATTTTTCTGGCAACTGCCTCTATTTAACTTTCTTGATAGAAAACGACCAGCAGAGGTCAGTAAAATACCAGAATCACTTTAGCATTCTCTAGATTCCAGTCTATAGAAATTGTCTTCCACGAGCACCCGTAGAGAATAATATTTTTTTCAAATCTTGTATTTTCAGTGATATGACCACCGAAGGCCCTGATTTTATAGTAAAAACAGAGCTTTGGACTATACCATTTCCCGCTGAAAGGCAATATTTCTCTCCATGTGTTCCCATACCTGGCATGTCAGGCAGTTTGGTGCTTACTTTCCCTCCATGTTAAAGAACAGTAGATGTTTCAGCACCCAGGCTAATGTGCTGCATAGCTAAATACATATAAGGTCCCAAAGGCGAGACCGATTGCATTGCAAATGCTTGTTTAAAGTTGTAGATATGATGTGGACAGGGTCTGTGGGGGCCCCAGAGTGGACGTTTTTCATGATTGAAGTGGTGCCTTCCTCGGTTACTGGTCTCCAGTTGGTTAGGTGTGTGTCCACATGGGAGGTGGGCAGGTCGCTGATGACGTTCTTGGGGGTAGGTTGTTTTTCAAAGTTATTGTTGATCTTTTAAATTTTGCTGTGGAAGAAGTTGTAGAGGTTGTCGCAGAGTTCCTGGGTGGGGGTAATGGAGTTGGCTGAGGCTTCTGGGTTAGTGAACTCATTGATGATAGCAAAGATATATTTGCCGTTGTTGGCGCTAGCTCCCATCCGGTCAGTGAGGGATCTTCTCTTGATGTCTCTCAAAAGGTGGTGGTAGTGCCTGAGTGTGGTCTTGTAGGTTGATCTGGCGTTGCCATTGTGGGTGGCTCTCCATTTCCTTTCCAGCTTTTGCATTTTGTTTGGAGTCCCGGAGTTCTTCCGTGTACCAGGAAGCCTGTTTGTTGGTTTTGCAGTGTTTATGAGTTTTGATGATTGCAAAAGTGTCTACACAGTTAGAGATCCACTGGTTGAAGTTAGTGATGTCCTCGACTAGGTTGTTGGTGATGTTGGGTTGGTTTGTTTCAAATGCGCTGCGCTGCGCAGGTCAGTTTCACTTATTCTGTTCCAGTTCTAGCTGGGTTGGTTGGTGCTGATGGGAGCTTTGGCTGTGGCATGGAGATTTTGAAGTGGATGATGGAGTGGATGGTCCTTGTGAGCAGTGAGGCAGAGTGATAGCTGATGCTGTTGCCGGAGGAGAAGATCACGTCTAGAGTGTATTCTGCACTGAGCATGGGTTCTGTGATGAGCTCGAAAAGTCCTTTGTTGTGCAGGCTCTTGAGAAGGTTGGTGGAGCAGTGGTTGGAGGGGTTTTTCAGGTGTGAATTGAAATTGCCAAGAAGTAGGAAGTCCTTAGAGTTGATTGTGAGGGGACGATGAAGTCAGAGATGAGGTTGCTGAAGTTGCTTCGTGGTCCGGGTGGTCTATGTGCTAGGGTATCCTTCAGGATGGAGCTGTTTATTGGTTTGTAGGCTGAAGTGCATGTGTTCCATGAAGGAAGTGTCCAGGTCCATGGAAGTTGAGCAATTTAGGGTGTCTTTGTATATGATAGGGAGCAAGCCTCTGTGTTTGTGAAGGTGGTCTTGGCGTACAATCTTGTATCCTGCTGGGATGGCCACAGTGATGTCGGGAGATGAGGTGGGGTTCATCCACATTTCTGTCATGCAGAGCCTGGTGTGCTGTTCCTGAGGAGGTCCCAGATTTTGATTGTATGTTTTCTGAGTGAACAGGGGTTGATAAGCATGCATGTGAGTGTTTGCTGAGGGTCTGGTGTGGTGCGCAAGAGAAAAGCTGTGTGAGGGAGAGAGAGTGGAGAGAGGAGGCTGCAGGAGATGCAAAGTGGGGCTTCAAGACTCAAAGCTGGGTTTGACAGGGCCTAGAGTGGTCGGAGGGCCACTGACAGGTAGGTTAAGGGGGGAGCTTGGGGCTAGGCACCAGCTCCAAGGGGTCGCGCAGTGGCTGCTATTAAGTAGGTGCTGGGAGGGGGCAGGAGTGCTGAGGGGACAGTGGGAGTGGCTACGAAGGGTAGGAAGAAGACGCAGGAAGAAGTAAGATGCGTGGAAGCAGGTAAGGTGCAGAGGAGGAGGAAAAAGCGTGGGAGGGGATCCTGGGGGGCCTGGAAGTAGCACGAGAAAGGAAGATGTTGTTCTACTCTGGAAAATGATGAGCTGAGCTTATATTGTCACCACTCCCTGTGCGCTGATGTCAGTCGCTTTATGGCTGTCCGCGCCCCAAGATGCATTGTCCCAATAGTAAATTGGCTTTGACCAGCATGCAGATTCCTAAACTTGGGATCTCATTAATAGATAGAGTCTAATTCGCAGAACAGGGAGGATGGGAGGGTTGGTGAGGAATCTGGAGTCTTTACCAGACTGAGCGTCAGCAAAAGGTAAGTAACTTGTTCTATGGATAGAGACTTCAAACCGTGGATTCTTAACCTTTTGAATAGATACCAAAGCAGTATCTATTTAGTGTTAGGTCTGTGAAAGAAATCAAAGCAAAAAGTCCTGAAGGACCGAGTGGACGAAATGCCCCTCACAGCAAACCTGGCTATCCAGGCAGTAGTGCTTCATGAACATATGGAAGGATGCCCAAATAGCTGCCTGACAGATGCCCAGGACAGAACCTCAGCATGCCAACGCAGCAGTAGCAGAGCAGCTTTGGATCTGGTGTAATGGGAACGCAGCCCCACTGGAGGCTGCTTTTTGGCCAATGCATAGAAGATCTTAATGCAGAGTACGATCCAGCAAGAGAGGGTCCATTTCTGCACATCTTCGCCTTTTATCGCTATGACAAATCCCACAAAGAGCTGATTGTCCACCTGGTGTTCTCTGGTTTGATCGATGTAAAAGCACTGCGCTCTTTTGGGGTCCCAGCGATGGAGTCTCTCCTCCTCCTTAGAAGGGTGAGATGGAGCATAGAATGCCAGCAAGGTGATATTTTGACCGGCGTGAAACAGCGTCACAACTTTCAGCAAGAAGTAATCTTGCGTCTACAGAACCAGTTTGTCTGGGAAGAAGGTGGTGTACGATGGATTGTCAAAGAGAGTTTGAAGCTTGCTTACATGCTGCGTTTATGTTAAAGTTAAAGCGACAAGGAACACTGTCTTGAGGGTGAGAAGCTGTAAAAGACGGCTGTGAAGCAGCTCAAAGGAAGTACACATCAAATAAGTGAGGACCAAGTTAAGGTCCTACTGTGGCCTGACGAAGGGAAAGGGAGGAAACATATGTTGTAGGCCTTTCAAAAAAACACATCCCAACATGTGACTTAAATAATGACTGCTGATCCAGCAACTGCAAAAAGGTCAAAAGATACCCTTTAACTGTGCCCACAGCAAAGACTTGCGGGGCAAGAAATCAAAAGTGCAAAATGTCACATAACTTTGCCTGGAGGGGTTAAATCTGCCATATGCCGTTTGTCCCAACAACAGGCTTATACTGTCTTTGTCAAGGGACGCCTGGCTGACAAGATGACTTCAACCACCTCCTGATGAAGGTCAAAGATGTTCAGCTGTCGGCACTGAATCTCCAAGCATGAAGGTGGAGATTGCAAAGGCCCAGATGCAGGACTCTGCCCTATTGCAGTGACAGCAGATCCTCAAGGAGGGGCAGCCTGATGGAGGACAGATGCTTATGCCTAGGGCCTCTGGATACCATATTCACCATGTCCAATGCAGGGCCGGTGTTTAGACAGAATATCGGAAATAAGAATATTATGGGACAAAATATTGTGTCAAGCATATTGAGGACAAAATTAGGTAAGTTTCTATAGGTAAGCAATGTTTTACTATATATAACGCCACAAATATGTAGCTTATTTGATATATATATCTTCAAGGTATGTAGATGTGGAGTTAAGAACAGTAAATCTATACTAACCTTCTTGATATTTTGGTCCTTGATATTTTTGACACAATATTCTGTCCACATGATATTTTTGTTTTCGGTATTCTGTCAGTGATCCTGCAGGGCCACTAGAATGACTTGGGTCCGGTCGGTCCTGAAGTTTTTCAGAACTCTGGGCAGGAGGGTTATCCCGGGAAAGGCATACAGTAACCACGAGTTTCAACCAAGGCCAGAGGCGTCTCCTAGCTAGAGACACCTTGAAATACCAACACGCAGAACTGCTAACATTGCACGTTCTCGCTGTAGCGAATAGATCAAGCCAAGGTTCCTCCCATTCGTGGAAGAGACCTTGTGCCACCTCCGGGCACAATTGCCCCTCGTGATCTACAAGGCGTCGATGGCTGAGCTCTTCTACCCTGGCAATCAAATATCCTGCCAGGTGGTTCATCATCAGAAAAATACCTTGATGATCCAGTCGTTTCCAGAGGTGTAGTACCGCCTGGCACAGGGTCCATGACCCTACCCTGTTTGTTACATTACACATGGCAATGCTGTTGTCCGTAAGGACCTGAACTACCCTTCCTTTGATGGATGGAAGGAAGGTTTTCAAAGCTAAGTGGATGGCCCCCAGCTCCAGAAGGATCATATGGAGCTGGGACTCTGCCAGAGACCAGAGGCCTCTGATCTCCAACTCTACCAGGTGGCCACCCCAACCCAGACATGATGCATTGGTCACCACTGTTAGCTCCGAGTGGGGTAGAAAGAGAGGTCTGCCACTGACCTAATCCCGATCCAGTAACGATCACTAATCTTTTCCAGTCTCCTCCGAAATCTGGACTCGGGAGAGGCCACCTTGATGTTGGGATATCTGAGATTTCAGCTCCCACTGAAAAGCCCATATATGCTATCTACCGTGGTTAAAAAGGAAGCAGGAGGCCATCAGTCTTAGCAGCCTTAAGAGTCAACTGAACTGAAATCCAGGACAGAGGCTGAAAGATCAGGATCAAAGCCTGCCTGTCCTAAACTCTCCATTCCGGGTAAAAGGCGCCAAACTGAACCGTGTTGAGAATGACTCTGATGAAGGGGAGTGTCTGAGAAGGAGTCAGGTATGTCTTCAGCACGTTGATGGAGAACTCCAAAGATGATAATAGGCTCACCGTAGTCTGGAGGTGGCTGATTACTGCCTGCACGACTCCGCCTTCAACATCCAGTCATCAAGGTAGGGAAAGACCAGGACCTCTGACCTCCGAAGAAGAGCTGCTAACACTGCTGTTACTTTTGTGAACACCCGAGGGGCACTGGTGAGACCAAAGTGGAGTACTGTGAACTGAAAATGTTCCTGTCCCACTATGAATTGCAGGTAGCTGCAGTGGGCCTGCAAGACGGGTATAGGGAAATATATGTCCTGCAGATCCAATACCACTATCCAGTCTCCTGGGTCGAGAGCAGACCAGACCTGGGTCAGGGTGAGAATTTTGAATTGTCCTTCCGGAGGAAGGTATTGAGTGAGCGCAGGTCTAAAATAGGATGAAGACTGTCCTTCAGAAAGCAGCGGAAATTACAACCATCACCCACTTTTGGTGCAGAAACCCTTTTTGTATCCCCTCTAGCCAAAAGGGCTTGCACTTCCTGCCATAAGACAGACAGATGGTGCTCCGTCAGTCACTCCAGGGCCAGCAGAAAGTGCGGTGGAGTGCTATGAAGGGTAAAGTGTATCCTTTACGGACAATCTGCAGGACCCACTTGTCTGGTGCTATGGCCTGCCAACCTGGTAAGAATTGCCATCTCCTGTCTCTAACCGGGTGGCTGTACTCTGCTAAGGGCACGCTAAAGGGGTATGGCAGGTGGGGCTGCAGGGGGGGAGGCAGTAGACTGGCTGGTGTGCTGTCCCTGACTGCAGGGTCCGTGGTTGTCACCACCTTCACCGTAAAGCTGCTGGGCACCTTGCTGGGGCTGACGTGGCTGGCGGTATGGGGTACCTCTACTGAACCCTTAAAAGGAATGGTGGTGAGGTGCGTGGCCAGCAAGATGGTGGACTAGACGTGCCAGAGTAAAGCTCCGGCCGGGCCCACACTGATCCCACACCGATCCTGTGTCACTAGACAACATTTCCCCGGGGAGTAACGTGGCAATTAACCCCCTGCACCTGGGGGGTGGACGGCGCTGAGAGAAAAGTTTGTGGTGGCTGACCCAGCTGAGGAACGGAATATGATGTGGCCCGCCTTCCTCGGCATGGCAGCGGCCTGCCATCCAGAGGAGGATGCGGACCGAGGTGGCTGGTCAGCAATGCTTGGTCTGCTCTGGGGCCTTGAAGGCGGTGCTTGGCAGTGAGTAGAGTCGGGCTCCCCATGTTCATCCTGCCACCATGGGGCGGCAGTTGCATGTGGCTGCGCCCCAGGCCTGGGGGCGGCAGCAGTTGTGTACCACGAAGTGGAGCGGAGTCTGGTGGAGGCGGCTAGAGGAACCTGCTCTGGGGTCGACAGACTCCATATTGGCCCCAGTCATCAGTGGAGGTGGCCCGCTCCGGTGGTCTCGGCGAGGCTCGGGGGGGCCGTTACCTCCCCCCAGGGGCCTAGCGAACAGCTACGGAGTGTGGGCTGACCTGGGGCAAAGCGGAGTGGGACCTGCGGCACGGCGCTGGAGTGATGTACAGAGAGGGGCCTTCCGGCTGCTGTTCTCCAGCGGTGGTGCCGCTGCTGGCGGTGCCCCCGGGGCCGAATCGCCCACCCCCATCAGTGATTCTTCGGACCGGCCCCCGTGGCTTGGAAGACCTGACAGCCTTGAGGTGAGGAGGGGGACAGGTGGGCGCTGTGTAGAGGAGCTAGCCCTTCCCCCTCCAGGACTGCCGCGGGACGCACCGGCCCACATGTGGAGCTGAGGTAGGGGGGTGCTACTCACCCAAAGAGCACCATAGCCCATTGGCTTTAAGAAGCGAAATTCAAATCCATGCAACAACAATATATGTTGCTCTTCCCAGCCAAGCTCAAGGTCATCTTTCAGGGAAAAGCCCTCTTTTTCTAAAGTCCTAAGGAGGCATGGGAATGGTTGGAGGAGAGGCCCTGGCTGAAGAAGTGTGAGGGGAACCTCTGGACAAGGAGAGGGGGAAGGAGAGCACTACCCGTCCATATGTGGCACCCCGACCCCGGCATAGAGGATGCCACTCCTGGCAGCGTCTACGCGTCACCCCCTTGAGGCAGGGAGGTGCGGGGCAAGACCGGGGGGGGGCTCTTCGGACTCAGACGGAGAAGACACTGCAGTCTCCAAGAGGAGTAAATCAGTGGACCAAAGGGAGGGCTCCTCCCGTGGGCCCACGGGGGATGACCGCGACACGGACTCAGATTCCCCCCATCCGTTGGCAGCTGCCATACAACAATTGGAGAATTACCCTGTCTGGTCCCCTTCTGACGCAACAGCTTCTGGTCGCGAAACAGCCCCTGATCCCATAATGGTTGTTAATTCTCAGACGACACATTAAACTCCTGGGCCCTGATTCACGACGGAGTCACGCCCCACTGAAGACGATACAGCTGCAGTAGATGCACCCATTGCTCTATTGTGTTTGGTTACTTGGGTCACTGCTTTAAAGGGTAGTAGGCTCTGATTCAGCGGCAAGAAGTCTGGGTTGCTAAGTGACGGGAGGGGGGGCTACATACCTCTCAGATCCCGTGTAGAGTAGTTGTAGTTGAACTATGAGGTTCTACGCTCTCAGGCGCCTTTGGGGGGTAGGGAGGAGCGGGGAGTTACTCGTTGGTAGAGTTCAGAGTAGATTAGGCCAAGACACGACAATGCAGACATAGCAGTCCATTCAGCGCCCCAACAGAGATTATGTGTGCAGCACCGCTTGCCAGGGTTATGGGAAGGGGGCTGTCCAGTTCTACCACATTGCTTCGGATGGGGACTCCATGAGTAGACACTGAGGCCCTCACTGCTCTCTCCTGGAACGTGAATGGGCTGGGGGGCAAGATCAAGAGGGGACTGGTAGCCCAGTATATCAAATGTCAAAACCCCAGATGTGATACTGTTACAGAAAAACCCATCTCAAAGGCACTCAGTGTAAATTCCTGGGGAGAGGGGCATACACTACATTACCACATGCAGGGTACACTTCCGGGTCCATGGGCGCAGCCATCCTGATCAGGAAAAACCCTCAGTTCCGTATAGTAAAACAGTGAGCAGACTTGTTGGGAAGGTATGTTGAAGTGCAGGGGTTTTGGGGAACTTAAGTTGATTAGTGCTTATGCCCCCCCTTGTCTGCAGACACCCACCTTGGAAAAACTAGCTGAGCTACTTTTTGGGAGCGGACAGAACCTTAATGCCAGATGAACAACTGGTGCTAGAGAGAGGTTTGGGGTTTGTATCCACTTTTAATGGAGACCCTTTCCAGACCCATGTTGAGCTAGCAAATTTATTTCGTAAAATTCGCTTGCACTACTTTTTCAAAGATAAGGAAGAAGAACCTTTGGAACGAGAAGAAGGCAACACGGCCTGAAAAGACCTTCGACTTTTAACCCCCCAACACACACTGTGCCATCACAGGTTTTGACCTTTGAGAAGGCGGTTCTCGAAGATGTAACTAAATTATGTGCCAACAATAAGGGGTCTTACAAGAACCTGCCCAAGAAAGAACAACAGGCTCTACGTACCTTGACAATGGATGACCAGATAACGATCAAACCGGTGGACAAAGGCGGTGCGATCGTCATTCTGGATACCAACGTGTACCGTGCTGAATGCCTGCTTCAACTGGAAGACAGGAGGTTCTATTGCCCATTGAAAATAGATCCGTCTGAGAGGATCAAACAAGAAATCTCGAATATGGTCGAAGAAGCCACCAATGAAGGCTGGATCATTACACAAGAGGCCGCATTCTTGCCGACTGCACATCCAGTGATGCCATACTTTTATGCACTACCAAAAGTGCACAAACCTCACAGGCCACCTCCCGGCAGGCCCATTATATTTGGCCTGGGATCTGTACTCGAACCCTTATCTACTTTTGTGGATCATTTCTTAAGGCCTATGGTTAAAGAAATGCCTACGTATCTGCAAGATACGAAAGATGTCTTGCGTCTACTTCCATTAGTAGAGTTCGATCGAGACTTGGATTATCTAGTCTCGTTCGATGTAGAATCTCTCTACACCTCCATCCCCCAGGATGAGACCCTAGATACCATTTCCTCATTATTGGCCAACAGAGATTTGGATTCGATAACCCCTGTACAATTAATCCTGGCCTGTGCCCAACTGGCCATGAATGAGAATTTTTTTAGATTTGAAGAGACGATCTATCTCCAAACCTCAGGGACAAGTATGGCAGCGTTTTTGCGCCAAGCTTGGCTAATTTGTACGTGCATACATTCGAGCAAGAACACGTCCTGTCGACAGATAATCCCTTCTATGATTCGATCCGCTTATGGAAGCGGTATATCGATGATGTGCTGGTAGTCTGGAGAGGTAACTCTGACTCCATTCTTGAGTTCCTCTCTTGGTACAACACCAGAAATTATTTTCTCAGGTTTACTGTCGATTTTGATAAGAACCAACTTCCTTTTCTTGACTTGCTTATCTTCTTGACACCTACGGGCTTGGAGAGTGAGCTTTACAGAAAACCTATGGCGAGAAATTCCCTCCTTTGCTACGATAGTCATCATCCTAAGTCACTTCGTGACAATCTACCATATGGCCAATTCCTCCGGTTACGGAGGAATTGTTCCACCAAGGAGAAATATGATGACCACTCCAAGGCATTATCTAAGCAATTACAAGAGAGAAAGTACCCCAAGAAATTGGTCAAACGTGCGTTGAAACGAGCCACGAACAATAACAGAGAGGCACTACTTGACCCGCCGGTATCAAAACCTCCATTGACGAGACTAACATTTGTAAACACCTTTAGTACTATGTCAAATGGGATTCAACGCAGTGTGGAGAAACACTGGTGTATACTTAATATTGGCAAAGAGAAAATTCCAGCACCACTGTTTTCTTTCAAAAGGGGCACCAACTTACGCGATATGTTGGTACACACTAGACCTAAGACGCAGCTTACCCACACAGTTGGGACTCTGTGGGACTTACAAGCGGTCAAAGGCCACTATCCATGTGGGTCCTGCGCGGTGTGTGCACAGACTCGCCACTCTAAAACAGTAGATATCGGCATGAACAGACCATGGATTCAGAACAGATTCACCAACTGTAATAGTGAAAAACTAATTTACCTGATAACCTGTCCGTGCGAATATCAATATGTGGGGATGACCACCCGCAAGGTCAAATTGCGCATCCTTGAGCACAAGAGCACTATAAGGTGCAAAAAGCAAGAGACAAGACTAACAAAACATTTCTTAGAACTCCAACACAAAGCAGAAGATCTCATTTGGACTGTGCTGGAACAACCTTTCATCCCAAATCACATCACTGACGTGTCCAGGTTTCTATTTACTAAAGAGCAAAAATGGGTTTTTAAATTACAAAGTGACAAACGTGGTCTCAATGATGAGATACCTTGGACCTTCCTGTAATCTCCAGCAGACCAAGAGTAATGACATTATGATCATGAACATTTTTGTTACATGCCTTATCAATATCCTTATCAGCCCCCACATGTAACCCTCAAGATATCAAGTTCTTTGACACTAGTAGAATGCCTGATCAAAATCTTTAGTTACAGTTTGGGCACTCTTTTAGAAATTGAACATACTTGTGATGGAGATAACATTTGATCTATCCAGTGCATGGTCGGAGTAACGAACTACTAGTTTGATTAGTCCATCACCAATATGCCGCTATTTGCAAGATCGCGGGCATTCAACGAACTACATTCCCCGCGGGCATGCCTAAGTCGCTATATAATGGCGTCATTATTATGCGTGTGTAGAGGGATCCCGGTCTCTGACCTTTGTTGGAATGGAACTTATTACATCACCCAGGGTTCCTTACACACTTGTGCTCTGTTAAACTAAGGCGCCCTTTGGTGGCACCATCTACCACGTGTGTAGATATCCCGCGTTCCACCACACACTAGAATGATATACACCACATCACCCATGACTCCGAATACGTTTGAGTCGTGTTAGAAATGGCTAAATCGCCCTTTGATGGCGTTCTTAATCGGCGCATTTCGCGCACTTCTGTCTTTCTCGTAATAGAACAGACTACATTTCCCATAAATCTCGTCGACGAACGACGTCATCAGGCGGCGCATTAACTAAATACATGACACCTGGATTGCCGTGTTCTGATATATATAGCGGCAACGTCCTGACGTCGGTGCCTCCATCCAGAGCTCAGTATTGGCCCGGGGTACCGACGGACAGGTAAGGTTTGCACACACTCAAAGATCTAAGCACTGTGACATTTTAGAGATATGATGGGCGACGCAAGAGTCTGTCGCTTCAAGATACGTGATATACTGTCTGTTTTTCAGCATGCACACGAAACTTCCAGCTTACGCTCAGATATTCAAACAGACTAACCGTCACTTCTAAACGCTGTCGGTTACAATGCATTCTGTTACGTGCTACACTGTCTGCTTCCCAGTATGCACAATAGACTTCCAGCTTACGCCCAGATATACAGATTAACCATCATTTTTAAACGCTGTCGGTTATAATGCATTCCGTTTTCGAGACTGTTTGTTCTTTAAGTGCACACAATAGATTTGTCTGCTTGTGCTTACTTATTTAAACACACGAACCGACACGTTAACACGGTCGGTTATAATGCATTTCGTTTTCAAGACTGTTTGTTTTTTAAGTGCACACAAAAGATTTACCTGCTTGTGCTTACTTATTTAAACACACGAACTGACACCCGTTAACACGGTCGGTTAGATTACATCTCTTCTCGATATAATGCTTTGACATAGATTAGTAAGCAATAAATGTACCAACATTTCACAACTGCACTAACGCAAAGAGGAAGATATCGGGTTACTTTATTGTTACCAGATTGAGACGTTACACCAATTCATGCAAGAGGCTTGTCGACTTCTTCCTTGGGACACAACGGTGTTGACAAGGAAAACATCTTGTTTAATCCCATTGATGGCACAGGGCCTTATAACAGTACATCACTGAATAGAGAACATTTATGCACTCTGAGTATAAGAACTAGAATGGCCACCCTTTATAGAAGTGTGATTGTGCTTACTCCGATAATGACATTATGTACAGACTGCGTTGTTGCAGCTTTTTATTTTTATTTCATTTTCATCTGTTTATTATTTAGATAGTTTGGCCATTTTCAGCTCAATGCAGAAATTGCACTAATATGGGTTTGTGGATACTGTAGGTTTTGAGTGTCAGACAATAGGATAGGCTTGCTGCCTGTCTTTGATTGTACGCTTTTTTCCTCTCTATCCATAGAGCGGGGCCTCTTTTCCTGAGCTGTTGCCAGGTGAGGTGAGGTCTGGTCCTCGTGAATCACGGCGAGCTTTACATGATATGAATATTTAACCAGGAAGCAGTTGCACGCATAAAGAACGATGATAACATGTGTACCACGTTCACAATGTCTCTCTTTTTATATTTGATTTGAGTGGTATTGTTTTTCATAGACATTCTCTTTTCAGGTGCCACCAGCATCCGGGGATTTATGGAGGATTTCTACGCCTGAAATTCAGGTTACTTGGTTGTATTTGCTCCAACCTTGGTTATATATATTTTTTGACAAAAAATTCGTTATTTTGCCACACATTGTTTTTTCACTACGCAGTAGCAATAGTATATATAGTGGTCCTGAGGAAGGCCTTGGATTATCTAACATCCAGTTGGCTGAAACATGTAGACCCAGCTTTTCCAGCAGTTATTTTGTTAAAACTGCTCTTGCACTGTTTTTAGTTTGGATATCAGAAGATACCCATTAAAATATTTTCTCTTATGGTATCCAATTTTAAATTGCACGTATCACTCCTTTTTAGGTCTCGCCTACGCAGCGCGCATGCGCTGCATAGGCAAAAAGACCTTTAGCAATCGCTTCGGCTTTTCAGCCAAAAACGTGCACGCGTTCCATTGCCTTCAATGGCAACGCGTGCACGTTTGGCGATTCACTTGCGGGAGCGAGCGGCGCCATATGGTAGCAATTATCGCTCCTGGCGCTGCTCGCTCCCGCAAGTGAAACGCTTTCACTTTTGCTGACACTTTTTTTAAAACTTTTAGTCCCAGCAGCGCATCCACTGCAAGCGCGGCAGACAAGTCCCAGCACTGCAACCAGCGTTAACGACATAGAAAACAAGAGAGTTGTTCTAGAACAGCAGACATCCTTTGCGAGGGGTCACCGTAAACATCAATACCGAGTTCTGCAGGCCCCATCTGGATTCTTGTGTCCAGATTATTTCCGGCAGCAACGCCGGAGTCGCCATTTCACCATGTCCATTCTCGGAGTCTTGCCATAAATTTTGCTCCCCGTTCTTTGGGCCTCGTATAGCGCACTGCGCCCATTTCTGGAAACACCTCGTTTTGAGTTGCGTGTACAGTGCTAGAGGCCACGTCTCCAGAAGAAAAGGGTCCCAAAGTAGAACTGCCAATATACTGCAAGCTCTGCCCCGGAAGTGTTACACAGAGACCCCTGCCAGGCCTCATCATTCAGAGCAGAGGGGAGAGGCAGGCCTGAGCTGCACGAGTACCGAGGGAGAGGGAAGTACATCTACAGCAGCTCCATGTTAGAAGGGGAGATGGGACAGACTGAAAGACTGCAACTGCCGCTATACAGTAGAAGAGAGAGCACAGAGGTCTGAGAGGGAGAGTGGAGGCGCGAGAGGTATTAAAAACTCCCAGTGCTATCAATACAGTAGAGAAGATGAACACATCCCCAGTCAGATCACTGCAAATAAACTCCAAAAATTCACAAGATCATGCTCTTTTGGGTACAAAGTGCCAAAAAAAGACATGCACGTATTCACAGAGACATTGGTAAATGACTCAAACTGCCTTTAGGCTGGGACTGTATGGGCAGAAAGTAACGGAATTCGTTTAAAAATGCCTTGAAGACTCGGAGCAGTAATGGCCATGTGAGAAGAGTATGAAATGAGGCAAAGCATCTAGGGATTCTTCAAGTATGTTTGTTTTGGTCTTGCTGGACAGCGCGATTAATATAAATATACATCAAATGGGCTTATGAGGAGTAATTACCTCTCACCTCATTCTATAGGTTATTTGGTGCATAATTTTATCTCCTTAGGAGTGCTTCCATTGCAATGCACAAGAGACTCTTTTACATGTCAAATCTGCAAAAATCATTATTTATCTATAGATATATATATATAGTTTATACAACAAGCAAACCTAGCCAAAAGGCAGCAGAGTGCTTATGCAGGGTCCAAGCCAAAGAGTCAATGGGTCATTGGAGGGATAGCTATTTTCCAAGGGTGAAAGTGGATAGTTACTACATCTTGATGTAGTGTTCTTTAAAGAGGGGTGTCTTCAGCATCTTCCTAAACTGGAGCTGGGTTGGGCCAGCCCTGCTGGATACTGGGATGTTATTCCAGACCCTGGATGCATGGAGTCAGAAGGCCAGTTCCTTCTTTTTTTCTTTTATGCACTTCTTCGTTTAGAGCCTGATGACGGCCTTGCTATGGGAGTGCTGAAAGCCACCAGACGGACAGCTTGCAGCCAGACTGGCTGGGGTGTTGGTCATGATAGCTCCGTCGATGAAGCAGCTGGTTTTGAAGATTGTGAGGCCAGTGGAGTTCTGTCAGGATGTGGGTGACGTGGTTGTTTTCTTCAGGCTCTTGAAGAGTTGTGCTGCTGCATGTAGGATGCCCTTAGGGAGGTCAAGTATGAACAAGCATTGGCATAGCCAATAGGTCTCGCTTTGGGACCTTATAAGTATTTAGTTATGCAGCACAATATCCTTGGTGCAGCAACATCAACTGTTGCATGGCTAAACACTTATAAGGTCCCAAAAGCGAGACCTATTGGCTATGCCAATGCTTGTTATTTTTGCACTGCGCCCTTCACTCCGAAACTCTTGTTTCGGAGTGGGAGATTTCTGATGGGTCCTGTAGAGCTCCATTTCTTAGATCACATTTGAAAACATCCGCGAGCTCCCTTCTGATAGACAGAAGGTCGCAGCCCTTGGTTACCTCAGTGTGTAACCAGGAGGAGATCCCAGATGATGAAGCATGCCACCTCGGTGAGTGATGGGAATCCGTCCTCCTTTTAGGATTTTCTTCTTTTTTCTGTTTTTTTGAAAAAAAGATTACCTCTTTTTTCCCCTTTCTTGGCCCTCTGAGTATGAGATCACTGCGACTCAAATTCAGTATGTTTGGGGTTACCTGGACCTACTAGACCCGTGGATTCTTGCTAGTGTTGGCTGTCCAGTTCTACCACATTGCTTCGGATGGGGACTCCATGAGTAGACACTGAGGCCCTCACAGCTCTCTCCTGGAACGTGAATGGGCTGGGGGACAAGATCAAGAGGGGACTGGTAGCCCAGTATATCAAATGTCAAAACCCCAGATGTGATACTGTTACAGGAAACCCATCTCAAAGGCACTCAGTGTAAATTCCTGGGGAGAGGGGCATACACTACATTACCACATGCAGGGTACACTTCCGGGTCCATGGGCGCAGCCATCCTGATCAGGAAAAACCCTCAGTTCCGAATAGTAAAACAGTGAGCAGACTGTTGGGAAGGTATGTTGAAGTGCAGGGGTTTTGGGGAACTTAAGTTGATTAGTGCTTATGCCCCCCCTCGTCTGCAGACACCCACCTTGGAAAAACTAGCTGAGCTACTTTTTGGGAGTGGACTCCCCTTTACATATTTTGGGAGGTTACTTTAACAATGTTATGCAGACCAGGGGGGACAGGTTGGGCCTCTGTGGCACATATCCGCGCTCAACCTCATTGGCCCTCTTCACGGCCACCCTGGGTCTTTCGGACCAGTGGCCGCGTGCCCATCCAGAAATACTCATATTTTTCAGGAACCCACAAAGATTTCTCCTAAATAGACTATATTTTTGCTCCTGCAGGCGAAGTGGACGTGGTTCAGTGGGCTGAATATCTGGCCAGGGGCCTAACGGATCACTCCCCTCTGTTGGTGAGCCTAGGTCGTAACCCAAGGAGGGGACTGGGGTGGAAGCTGAGCACATAGGACCTGAGGAACTGGAAAGTGGCGGCGGGGTTGAGGGTGGACACCTAATTATATTTTCGAGATAATGAACAACTCCGTAACGTCCAAAATCACGCTTTGGGAGGTGTACAAGACAGTCCTCCTGGACAGCGCCCAGAACCTTATAGCACGTAGGAGAAGGAAACAGATGGGAGCCCTGGAGGACGTGGAGCACAGGCTGTTGGCAGCCGAGGATGGGTTTGGCCCAGACCCTGATTGCTCTACCCTCAGGCAACTGACATTCCTGAGGGAGGAATATAAATCCCTACCACATGAGGGTGCCAAGACTTAGATGATGGCCTCCCTGCATCGCTTGTACGAGATCAAGGATAGAGCGGATAGACTTCTTGCCTGGCTCAGTAGGCGGGAGGCAGAAGCAAGGTGGGTACACAGTCTCACGCTCCCCATGGGGGGGGGGGGTTATCGTAGACTCCTATGACAAGTTTGCAGAGTCTTTTGTGCAATACTACCAGGAGTTCTACCAGTCCCGACCGCTTCAGTCCCAGATTGACTATTATCTGCAATCAATAATAATGCCGACCCTTGATGGGGAGGCGAGAGAGATGCTTGAAGCAGAAATGATTCCCTAAGATATCCAATCAGCTATCA
This sequence comes from Calotriton arnoldi, assembly GCA_963921515.1. Lineage (NCBI taxonomy): Eukaryota > Metazoa > Chordata > Amphibia > Caudata > Salamandridae > Calotriton > Calotriton arnoldi. Next base: position 750,149 of record CAWUFW010009066.1, on the reverse strand, counting down.
TAAAGCTGAAGGCGAATAAGACCCCGGGCCCCAACGGGATTCCCGCTGAATTCTACAAACGATTCTCGAGTTTACTGGGCCCCCACCTCCTTAACATGTTCCAGGAGGCGGGTGACCGGGGCATTTTTCCTCCAGACTTGGTTATCCCGAAAGAGGGCAAGCCCAGGGAGTGCTGTGGCTCCTATCGCCCAATTTCTCAACTTAATATAGAGGTACACATCTTGGCCACCATCTTGGCAGCTAGGCTGCTGCAGGTCATAACGCCCTTGGTCCATAGAGACCAATTGGGATTTATGTATCCACCCGCTACAATCTCCATAGGACCCACAACTGGCTTAAAGTTCGGTCATGCCAGACACCACATGTCTGCCGAAAAGGCATTTGATGCTGGGCATTGGCCTTTCCTAGACAGTACTTTGATTAAATTTGGGTTCGGTCTTCGATATAGGAGGTGGGTACAACTATTGTATCAGGCCCCAGTAGCATCGGTTCGAGTGAACGGAACGACCTCAAGGGAATTTCCCATTGTAAGAAGCACACGGCAAGGCTGCCCCCTATCTCCCCTCCTCTTTGCCCTAACGATAGAATCCTTAGCCTGCTTGATTAGGGCCCACCCCGATATTCGGGGCTTCCTGCTTACGGACAGGGATGGGGCGGAGGAAAAAATCTCACTGTACGCGGATGATATCCTCCTGTATCTGACCATCCTTCCGTGTCCCTTCCAGCAATGTTTCAAGTGTTTGAGGCATATGGGAGACACTCCGGTTACAATATTGACTGGGATAAATCGATGCTTTTTCACCCACAACACGGTTTGACGGTACCTTACCTGCCCTGTCGGTTAACCCGCACTTCCCTGGGATTTAAATATCTGGGAATATTTATGACACTAGACCGGGAAACATACTATGTTCGTAACCTTAGGAGGGTGGTTGGATACTGTCGAGAGGATATGGAACAATGGGCCAAGCTGCACCTTACACTCATGGGAAGAGCGGCCATGATCAAGATGATCTCCCTGCCCAAATTGCTCTATGTCCTACACCACACCTACTATAAGATCCCTCCAGAGGTCTTCCATTCCATTGACAGTGATATGAGGAAGCTGTTGTGGGATGGTGGCCACCCCAGACTTGCATTAACGTCCCTGCAACGTAAACAATATAATGGGGGACTTGCCTTGCCAGATATATGTGCATACTACTGGGCAGCGCATCTTATCATCAGAAATGACTGGATATTTGCCCTTAATGACCACTCCACATTCCGGCTGGAACAGGCCTATTGGAGGGAGGGATCGCATCTAACATACCTGTATGGGGGCAGCGGGATGAGACATTTTTTACCGGCAACACAGGTCATCCTATTGGCCTGGGAAAAGGCATTGAAAGGGATTGGATGATATAGGAAAATAACTACAGAAATACCACTATGGGTGGGGAAATGGCTCCCGGAAATGCGGAAACTGCAGGGCTTCGAACCTTGGGACCTGCTGGGCATATCCAGTGTGGGGGATCTGCTGAAGGGAGGTGACACTATGCCATTTGCGTCACTTCAGAGGGAATATGGGTTGAACGCTAATCAATTTTTAAAGTATGCGCACATACGACATGCATGGTGTGTGGAGGTGCTTCCAGGAGAGGGTGTCCAGGAGTGGTCTCCACTGGAGGGCCGGCTCCTGACCGAGGAGCTGGGTGCAGGGGTGGTCTCCCTGACCTACAAGACACTAAACAACAACATGCCGATACACTATACAAGTTGAGGGAAACATGGGAGAGAGATCTAGGGGAATTAGAAAACATTGACAGGGAAGCCGCATTAATTTATTTATGAGATTTGTAAAGCGCATAGCTGCCCGAGGGCTTCCCAGTGCTGCAGAGAGGGTGGTGGATCTGTGTGGAGGACCGATCATGGAAAAAGCCAGGTTTTAAGTTTCTTCCTGAAGCTACGTAGGTCCTTTATAAGTCGCAATTCATATGGCATTGAGTTCCAGAGTTTAGGAACCAGATGGGTAAAGGAACTTCCTCCCCATCTGGCTTTTTTTTATTCTCGTTGTACTCATGAGATGACCACATGAGGACCTAAGAGTCCTGTTAGGGACATATGGGAGAACGAGGGATTGAACCAAGGCCGGACCTCTGCCATGCATGGCTTTGTGGGCCATGCAAAGCACCTTGAACTTGATTCTGGATTGGACAGGAAGCCAGTGACGTTTGGACAAAGAGGCTTTCACGGACTCCTGCTTGGGTATCTTCAGTAACATCCTAGCTGCCGCAATTTGAACCACCTGAAGCCTGCTGACTACATATTTGGGGGCCACAAGGTACAGTGAGTTGCCATAGTCCAATCTTGAGACCACAAGTGCCTGGATCACTGTTTTCCGCGCCTGATCTGGAAGTAAGTATATAATCTTACGGAGCAAGCGAAGAATGCCGAAGCAGGTGGCCGAGAGTATTTTTGCTTGGGTATCCATGGTAAGGTGCCTGTCAAACCACATACCCAAGTTCTTGATGGAGGGCCTAGGAACGGGGGCAATCCCCAGTTGTCCGGCCAGCTGATCTTGTTCCAAGGATCTGTACAGTTCCCCAGGAACATAAGCTCAGTTTTTTCAACATTGAGCTTTAGACAGCAGTTAGACATCCATGTTGCTATTTTGTCCAGGCAAGGCACTAACCACAGGTGATTGGAATTAGAGGCATCTCACACTGAGACTACCAATTGTGTGTCGTCGGCATAGGACACAATTGATAGACCAAACTCCTCTACAATTTGAGCTAGTGGACTCATGTACACATCAAACAAGGTGGGACTAAGTGCTGAACCCTGGGGGACTCCACATGGGGCAGCGAGCGAGTCAGAGAAGAGGCCAGATTCCATACATTGGAAAGATCTTTCCTTTAAGAAGGAGGACAGCCATAGAATGGCCTAATTCTGAATCCCAATCTCCCCTAGTCTGTGTATTAACATGCTGTGATCAACGGTACCAAATGCTGCACTAAGATCGAGAAGAAGAATGGTGGCCGTTCCCCCCTGATCCAGTTTCATTTTAAGTTTCTCAGTGACTATGAGGAGAGTGGATTCCGTGCTATGTTCCGGGTGGAACCCCATCTGTGATTTATGCAGAATATTATTTGCCTCCAGGAATTGCGAGATTGTACTATTTACATGTTTCTTAGCAACCTTGCCTAGAATGGGCAGCAATGAGATGGGGCGATAGTTCCCCAATAAAGTGGAATCAAGTTGGGGTTTCTTGAGTAGGGGCTTTACAACGGCATGCTTCCATTTCGATTTCCATTAATGCACCTGAGGGAGGTGGCGATCAAACCCCAACTGCGCCTAGTTCAGTTCAAGATACTGCATAGGGTCTATTATGATAGGCGCCGCCTTCACACCTTGGTAGAGCCCAGACACCCCACAGTTTGAGATGTAGAGGAGAAGAGAGTACCTTCTATCACACACTGTGGGCATGCCCCATGATTCAGAACTATTGGACGGATATAGTGGGCGAGCTTGGTAGGGTTCTAACAGTCGATCTCCCCCTTGACCCCCGGTTCCTTCTTCTGGGGATCCCTAATGACATAGATCTCCATCGGTCACAACTGCTATTCTGTAGCCTTGGTCTATTGGTGGCTAAGAGGGATAGGCTAAACAGTGGGGGTCGCAGGTGTGCCCCACCAAAGATGAATGGAGGAGAGGTATGGACATGGACATGATGGGCGAAAAAGTTACATATGCTAGCAGGACGTGCACCAGAAAAATCTGTAAGATTTGGGGCAAATGGCTGACATACTACTCACTGGAGATTTCAGGTGAACTGGGGGACCCTGAAGGGCCTCACGTGCGTACAGCTAGAACGTTTCACTGTCTGCTGTTCGGGGCACTGCCCGGGGGTGTCATATCAACAGAAAACTGGATGCAGTGCTTGTCGTGTCCAGAAAGAGGGAGGGAGGGGAGATGTGTAGTTGCCTGTTTTGAAGCTTGCGTTTCCAAATATGTATACTATTCTCTGATGTGTGCTCAGTCCGTGTACTGTCATGCGCAACACTATTTTCAAAATAAAAATACATTTTAAAAAATTCAAAGGAACGGTGGTGTTTGATGCGCCTGGCGAAGCAAATAAGCCTAGTGAGTGGGCTGTGGCCTTGCTCTCCTTGAGGCGCACCACAGTGGAATCTACCTTGGCCCCTGTCGTGTCCCAAGGGAGGGGAGGGGGTAGGTGCCTCAAAGGAAGTGCTCGTACACTCTAGATTCAGGTCAAAGACGGTTTATTTCACAAGTCTGTTCATCAAACGAAACATAAAAAGTCCAGTTAAAGGGAGTTTCTTCCGTACGGCACCGGTTCCAGGAAAGCCGGGAGAGGCGGGGTTCCCAGGCGGTACTCCAAAGAAGTCCAGGAAGTTGCGGGAAAGAAACACAAAACAAACAAACCACGGGTCAGTGGACGTCGTCTGATAACCTGAGTAGAGGGAGGGGAGCTTGAGGGGCTCACCGAGCGTAGTTAGAACGTGGAAACCAGAAGAGAGAAGCGGTGTCCACCCCACAGAACTACCCGTTCCCTCCCCGTGCTTTGGTGAGCCCCAGTATACGATGACGTACCTGCTCCAGCCACCCTCCTCCTGGAGTGTGGTGGGGCGTAGCGCGGTGCTGGTGTCCTCCGGTCGTCTCTCCGTGTTCAGGGACCTTCGGTGCGACCTCCGGTTCACTGGCAATCGGGCTGTCTTCAGCGAGCTCCTTCCGCGGCGTCCTCTCCTCTCCGAGCACTCCTGTTGGCTCCTTCGCGTGCGCGCCAGTCATACCGGTCACTTCCTCTTTCTTCACGCCGGGTTCTTCCGATAGGTTCCACGAGGCCGACGTCACGCCTCCGAACTCCTCCCCTTGCCGCCTCCAGGGAAAATTAAAGGGACCGTCCTCGTCCCGTACCTGTACCAGCAGGATATTGGTGTCAGCGAGAGTCCCCGAGTCCTGCTCCCCGGGATCCTCTCGACGCACCCTACCCCCAGGATTTCCCCGATCGGGGGAAATAGGAAAACGGGACAGGAAGTCAGCATTGCCTTGTTCGGAGCCCTTACGGTGACGAACCTCAAATTGGAACGGCTGCAGTGCCAAAAACCACCGGAGCACCCGGTCATTGCAGCCTTTGTGTCGTTGCAGCCAAGTCAGCGGGGCATGGTCGGTGTACAACACAAAGGGCCTGCCTTCAAGGTAATACCTCAGCTTCTCTATACCCCACTTCACTGCCAGGTACTCTTTCTCTATGGTAGGATAGACACGTTCTCTAGGAAAGAGCTTCCGGCTGATGTATAGGATTGGTCTTTCCAAGCCCTCGTTGTCATGCTGGGACAGAACAGCGCCTATACCCACCCCGGAGGCATCTGTTTGGAGAACGAAAGGTTTTCGGAAATCAGGTGTTAGCAATACAGGTGAGGTGGTCAGGGCTGTTTTCAGGGTTTTGAAGGCTGCTTGCTCAGGGGCCGTGGGAGAGCGGATCTGTGAAGTGGTGGCTGACTTTTTTAAAAGATCTGTGAGAAGAGCAGCTATGTCTGCCAACTGGGGAATGAAACGCCTGTAATACCCCACTAAACCCAAAAAGGCTCGGAGGTCACGTTTGGTGGCGGGGAAAGGGGTTTCCTGTATGGCTTTCACTTTTTCCGTCTGGGGTTCTAACAAGCCCTTCCCCAGCACATACCCAAGGTACTTCACCTTCTGGAAGGCAAAACGGGACTTCTTTGCATTGATATGCAAATGCACGGCTCTGAGTTCTGAAAAGATAGCCTCTAGATGACTCATGTGTTCCTCCCAGGTCTTACTGTACACCACTATGTCGTCTAGGTAGGCAGAGGAGTAGGCCAGATGTCGTGCTAAGAGGGCGTCCATCAGTCTCTGGAAACTGGATGGCGCCCCGTGTAATCCGAAAGGCAGGACGGTGAAGTGGAATAGACCGTCAGGTGTGGAGAAAGCTGTTTTCTCCTGATCCTTGGGATCCAGGGGAATCTGGTAATAGCCTTTGGTGAGGTCGATAGTGGAGATGTACTGAGCCTCACCAAGGCGCTCTATCAGTTCATCCACCCTGGGAAGGGGATAGCCATCCTGTTTGGAAATACGGTTCACTGCTCTGAAGTCGATACAGAACCGGATACTGCCATCCGTTTTTGGTACCAGCACAATCGGGGAGCACCAGTTACTACAGGAGGGAACTATAATCCCGGACTCTAACATCTGTTTAACCTCCTTCTGAAGGGCCAGACGTCAGGCCTCGGGGACCCTGTAGGGTCGCTGTTTCACTGTGACACCCTCTTGGGTGGGGATGGAGTGCATTGCCAGATGTGTTCTTCCGGGTTGGTCAGAAAAAATATCTTGAAAGGAATGGAGCAGGGTATGAATCCCCTTTTTGTGGTCCCCGGTCAGTACATCATTGATTATGGCGGACTCGACGGTGTGCGACCCGGTTTCCACCGTGGAGACCGTGTGGGCCTTCTTTGGTGGAGGCCCTAGCCACTTCCTAAGAAGATTTATGTGATACATCTGGGTCTTATTTGCTGAAAGACCTAATATGCAAGTGGTTTTGCCTACTTTCCGTATCACAGGAAAAGGGCCTTGCCACTCCTTTTTTAGTTTGTGGGTGGACGAGGGAAGCAGTACCAACGCCCAGTCACCTATCTTCAGTTCTCTCAAACGTTTACCTTTGTCATAGGACTGTTTTTGCTTCACTTGAGCCTTCTCCAGGGATTGATGGGCGAGGGTTCTCAACTTGTGAAGACGGGCTTTGACTTGGCTGGCGTACTCCAACAAAGCCTGTGCTTCATGAGCACTATCTTTTTCCCAGCTTTCTTTAGTGATTTCCAGGAGGGTACGGGGCTTCCTCCCAAAGAGAAGTTCGAATGGGGACACCCCTAAGCTGCTCTGAACATGGCTTCTGATAACGAACAGGGCCAAAGGAAGGAGCTGGTCCCAGTTCTTCCTGTCTCCTGTAAGGAGCTTATTAAGGGTGAGTTTGAGATTGCTGTTGTACCGCTCCACCAGACCATCGGTCTGGGGATGGTACACAGACGTTTTTATGTGTCTGATGTTTAGTTGCTTACAGACCTGTTTCATTAGTCTTGAAACGAAGGGGGTTCCCTGATCTGTGATTATGTCCCGGGGAAAACCCATCCTGGAGAATACCTCTATGAGTCTCTGGGCTATGGTGGTGGTGATGGCAGAGTGTAAGGGGAGGGCTTCGGGATACCTGGTTGAGTAGTCAACTATCACGAGGACATATTGATAACCCCTGGTGGACTTGGGGAGGGGTCCTATAATGTCCATACCTACCCGGTCAAAAGGTTTGCCTATAATAGGGAGAGGGTTCAAGGGTGCCTATGGAGGGATGTACAGATTCTTTTTTTGACAAATCGTACATTCCTGACAGTACTTCCGTACCCTGGCGTGAATCCCTGGCCAGAAAAAACTGCGGAGTATGGAGTGCGAGGTCTTTTCAGCTCCATAATGCCCTGCAAGGAGGTGAGAATGCGCAAAGAACAGGATCTGGTCCCTTAAACCTGTGGGCACTAGCAACTGGGGATCTTCACCTTCCTTGCCCACACGGTATAGAAGGCCATTCTTCTCAACAAAGCAAGGATATACCCTTTTTGGGGATAAAAGGGCGTCTTTGGCGCTTTGCCAGGCGTTGCTGAGACTGCTGTCGTTGAGCTGGGCAGTCCTAAAGTGAGTGTCTATAGCCCACGGTTCGGAGGCCAAAAGGCTGTTCTGGGGGTTTTGTGTGGCTGGGCTGTTCTTGAGATTCTCAAACATCAGACCAGTAAACCATGGGTTGTCTATACCTATGATAAGAGGCTCAGGTATGGTAGGGCCCCCACGTCAGCTGTGATTTCTAGACCCTGCTTGGTTTGGAGTCTTATTCTGGCTAGGGGGTAGTTCTTGATGTCACCATGTACACATCTAATGCTGACACATTTCCCAGGCAAGAAAGAGGAGGGGGGAACAAGCTCACGCCGTATAACAGAGTGTCTACAGCCGGAGTCCAAGAGGGCGGTTATGGAGTGATTATTCAAACACAAACTCACGTAGTACACTGGACCGGTCTCCTGGACGTACATTAGGGACTGGGGCAGGTAACTGACGTCCATGGGTTCGTCTTCTGCTTTTTCTTTTCTCTTCCTGCAGAACTTAGCGATATGACCCCACTCTCCACACTCGAAACATTGGGGACCAGTGGAAGGAACTGCTTCTGATCGCCCTGAGCGTGGTTTTGGGGGCTCAAAGGAAGTTCTGGTTGGTTTCTTTTCGTTCCTGCCACCTTGTAGGGGTCTCAGGTTTTTCTCAGGCTCTTTCACAAGACCTCTGTTCTGTGCCCTGGCGTAGGACGTGGCCATCTCCACCGCATGCTCAAGAGTCAGACCAGCATGCTGGCGCAGCCACCTCTGTGTCCCATAGGGTAGTGCCTCTAGGTATTGCTCGAGGTAGATTTTATCCATAATCTCTTCCCGAGTTGAGTCCAGAGGTTTAAGCCAATGGTCTGCGGCATCCTTTATTTTATAAAAGAGAGTCTTTGGGGTGTCTCCTGTCACGCCCCTTTCTTGCCTGAAGCGAAGGCGGTGAGCTTCATCATCGACCCCCAGTCGGTCGAGTATAAAATGTTTTACGTGCCCATAAGCAGCTGTACCATCCCGATTGGCTATTTGATAAGCCGCCTGGGCTTCACCAGTGAGCAGGGGTGCCAGGTAGAAAGGCCAACGGTCTGCAGGCCAGGCACTGGCCCTTGCAGCCCGTTCGAAGTTCAGAAAAAAGGAATCAGGGTTGTCTCCGGGGACGTATTTCTGCAGTGGTATCACCGTTCCTGGCAGGGCAGGAGCTCTCCCTTGTCCCAAGACCTGCAGAAGTTGTGTCTGTCCTTCCACCAGCTTCGTGACGTTCTCTGCTTGTGTTTGTATAGCCGAGGTAAACACTGCCCAATCCATCTCGGCTTGGTTGGCATTCTTTTCCATGGCCCACTCCAGTTTACTCTGGGCCTCTCTCATCTGGGCTATAACTTGTTCCATCTTGTTTCAGATGGGTTATGCCCGCATTCTCCACCACTTTGTCGTGTCCCAAGGGAGGGAGGGGGTAGGTGCCCCAAAGGAAGTGCTCGTACACTCTAGATTCAGGTCAAAGACGGTTTATTTCACAAGTCTGTTCATCAAACGAAACATAAAAAGTCCGGTTAAAGGGAGTTTCTTCCGTACGGCACCGGTTCCAGGAAAGTTGGGAGAGGCGGGGTGCCCAGGCGGTACTCCAAAGAAGTCCAGGAAGTTGCGGGAAAGAAACACAAAACAAACAAACCACGGGTCAGTGGACGTCGTCTGATAACCTGAGTAGAGGGAGGGGAGCGTGAGGGGGTCACCGAGCGTAGTCAGAACGTGGAAACCAGAAGAGAGAAGCGGTGTCCATCCCACAGAACTACCCGTTCCCTCCCCGTGCTTTGGTGAGCCCCAGCATACGATGACGTACCTGCTCCAGCCGCCCTCCTCCTGGAGTGTGGCGGGGAGTAGCGTGGTGCTGGTGTCCTCCGGTCGTCTCTCCGTGTTCAGGAACCTTCGGTGCGACCTCCGGTTCACTGGCAATCGGGCTGTCTTCAGCGAGCTCCTTCCGCGGCGTCCTCTCCTCTCCGAGCACTCCTGTTGGCTCCTTCGCTTGCGCGCATGTTGTACCGGTCACTTCCTCTTTCTTCACGCCGGGTTCTTCCGATAGGTTCCACGAGGCCGACGTCACTCCTCCCCTTGCCGCCTCCAGGGAAAGTTAAAGGGACCGTCCTCGTCCCGTACCTGTACCAGCAGGATATCGGTGTCAGCGAGAGTCCCCGAGTCCTGCTCCCCGGGATCCTCCCGACAGCCCCAAAAAGATGAGTCTTGTTGAAGGGCATGTACATGAGAGACAACTGGACAACACCCAAAAGACCTGTCGATCGCAGCCAGGCGTGACAGTTAATGGCAACACTAGTGCCGATGGCTCCCTTGACAGAAACTGTAGTTTTCAGACCACAACAAGTTGTGAATGTGGCAGCATCATCATGTATGGTTTGGGACAGGGGCGGAGGTCATCCTGGGAGGACTTGTATGACGGAATCCCAGATAGTGTTGGAATAGCAGCCCAGCAGGCAAATGGCATTGACTAACCTGGGAGCTAAACCATGCGAAGAAAATACCCTCTTCCCAAAGGTCTCCACTCTTTTGGACTACCGGTCTGGTGGAGTAGTTGGATAGGTGTTTGCATTGATCCAGCCAATGGAAGCCTGCACCGTCATGCTTTCTGGAGAGGGATCCTAGGCTGCCAGGGATTGGTTGGGGGCATCTCGCAATCTGGCGACTGACTGGGGTCCAGTGCAAAGTTCAGCCAAGGCCCCTTGGAGAGTATCAATCAGTGCCTTATTGAAAGGAAGTAGGGGCTTAGTAGTGGATTGCCCAGGCAGAAGCACTTTGGTCAGGGCATTGGTTTTGACCTCTAAGGCAGGGAGCTGGAAGACTTTGGCTGCCCTCCGCATAACCACTGCAAAAGAAGCACTCTTCCATGGCAAGAACAGAGAGTGAGAGAAGGCCAGAATAAGGAGAAGTGTCAAGACCACTTGCATCCTGGAGGCCATCACACTAGTTTTCCTAGTGGTAGCGTTGGCCAATTTTATCTTCTGCCTCATAGTTATTGTCAGAATTCATCCCGACTTGGAGTTGGAATACACAGGCACCTCATTTTCCCGCATCGGAAAAGTTGGCATCAGTGTTGACAATCCGAAAACTGGTCTGTATAATGGAGCCAGAGTTGGTGTGAGAACCTGGAGAGCTTCCGTGATGGGCTTGAAGGGTCCGACTGACGCAAGGCAAATGTGCTGACGATACTCCAGATGGAGGGCCTCTTGGTTCCCTGGGGCCCCGGGGTGCACCATAGGGAGTCAGAAGGAAACCGAAGAGTTGGAGCATGGCTTTGCAGAACTCTTCAATCTGCCGCTGTGTCGCAGACAGCCCCGTTAACTCAGGTTGTGCCAGGACACGTTGTGGGATGAGCTCTGACATTGACTGACTTTGGGAGCAAGAATGAGAGGCATGGGGATGCCCTTGTGCCTTCTCAGGAGTACAAGAGTTGCTGGAAGCGGCCGAGTCCTGCTTAGATTTTTAATGTTTTTTCTTCAACTTACCAAAAGATTTGGAGCATGACGACGATAGGCATTGGGATGGACTCCTGAGATTTCTGGACCGGGAATTGGACCGAGATAACCCCTTAGACCTCAACAGGTCACGATGAGGAGTCTTGCAATCCTTGATGATGAGGAGTTTTGCCTTGCGGTCCCTTATATCTTTCGGGTTCATCAACTCGCAGTCACTTCAGGCATTGGTGTCATCACTTAACCCCAGACACCACAGGCAAACCTGACAGAGATTTATCACAAACATTTGCTTGCGACTTTCCTTACAGGGTTTAAAGCCCCTCCCCTATTGGGAGGTGACATTTCTCTTACACACTGTAAATTCTGTGAGGTAAAGGGTCTCGGAGGGAAGAGAGGTGTATCCGGATCTACGTTTGGCATAGAAAGAAAGGAAACTGACGTGAGTGTGCAGGCGTAGAGCCTATATAAGCTCAAAACGTAATTTCCGGAGAGGAAGAGTGCCAATGCAGAGCCACGCAGCAGCAGCCACCAGCATGCAGAGGCACTGTTGAAACGTTTTCAGATCCAGTCTGACACCTGGGGAATATTTAAAAGGTGACGAATATGATATGCAGTTAGTAAGCTCCATAAGAATGTGGTTTCACATCACAAATTTTTCATTGAAAGTGGCTAAAAAAGTGGAAGATTTATACCCACTTCTTAAGGGGCGCTAATAAAATACTTCAGCAGAAAGAAATATTTAGGAAAAATAGAATCGAGCAATGCTTTACATTACAAATTTCCTAGCAAACTGTCAGTGTTGACGATTCAAAACCTAGGGGCATCATTACGATGGCGGGCGGAGAAAGTCTGCCCGCCACCGCAGCGGAATGCGTGACCGTCCGTAAGGGGTGCGGCGGTCCCGCACATATTACGATGCCACCACCACCGTGGCGGTGGCAAGCCCTATTCACATCATTGTGGCGGGCGGTGCGCCACAATGCTGTGAATGCACGTCGTGCATTTGCATGCACAACGTGACAGGCACCGCATACAAATGCAGGGGGGTACCACAGGTACCCCCCATGTGCACCCTCCACCCCCCCAACCTCCTGGGGGCCCACTACGGGCCTCCAACATCAAAGACCGTATGCCTTTCCATGGCGGCAACGCCGCCATGGAAAGGCTGATCTCCGCAGGCATCGTAATATGGATGGCGGTGTCTTGCAGACACGCCACCATATTAACCTGGTTTTCCGCCGGTCGATGAGTCGACCGGCGGTAAGCGGCGGACGGTCTCTCCGTCCGCCGCGGACCCCCAGCCATCATAATATGGCGGGGGGTCTTTGCTGTGTGGATGGCGGGCGGATCGCCCCCGCCGGACCGGCGGTGACTACCGCCGGCTCGGCGGGGGCGATCCGCCCGCCATCATAATGACCCGCTAGTCTGGATCATGGAGCGGGAGTAGGTGTGGGAACCTGGAGAGCTCGCATGATGGGTTTTACAGGCATTTTGAATATTAGGGGTATGCAATAAAAAGCTATCTTCTATCATTATTACAATGTACCAAGCATCATCCTTAACTTCTACATTATGCTTTATTTCATTTTACCAATCTGTCCCCTATTTAGTAGATTCTCAAGCAGACAGTATGATTGAGAATCTTCTGGGCAGGGGCAGCAAGGAAAATGTCAATTTCTGTTCCAATGCTTTGAAATGCTGGTTTAGGCATAGACCATGTTAGATCATAGAAAAAATAAATCCATGAACACATATATATACAGTTTAATCCTCTAAGCTTACAATTTTCTACTAAATAATAATAATAAATACTAAGACGATAACTACTACTATTACAACTACTATGATAATAATATAAATGTACTCACACAAGGCCAATATCTCAACCGAGTAAGCTCCAACACAATATTATATATTTTAAAAAATTAATCATACTATCCTATTAACATCCATTAAAACATGGTCCTACTCATTGTCAGCCAAAGAAAGCCAGTTCCGGTGTCCCAAAACTAGGAATGTTCATTGCTTTGTTACATAGCCCATACAATAATAAAATAGGTGACACTTTTTCCTCTCTGATTGCTCCATATAGGTACATTCCTTTGGCATGGTCAGTCGATTACCAGTGGTCTACAACCCCATTGACCGTAATGTGTCATAATGTAACGTTATAATATTATACACAGACCTCTGGCAGTCAACCATCCTTGGGTACTTTGTACCACCATAAATGGGTATGCAGCATTCATACTATCAATACATTGAGATTTAAAAAAAAAAATGTATTTAAAAAAAAATCTTTTTATTAGGAAACATAAATGAACAATACAACCAAAAACAACAACCTAAAAGAAAGTAATCGCCAGGAAGGATACATCATTGAAAATAAATGCCTCATACATATGATCAATAAAAATTAAAATAGACAATAGCGATGACATATAGGCAGATCTTAATCTTCGATCTGTAGGGGGATTCCCCATCTACATTATATGGAGCCTCATCTGCAAAGGGGGCACACAAAAGTCCTCTATATACATTCCATGGGCCCCATATTCTAGTTCATTTGCCCGGGCAGCCTCTACCTTCGTATATCACCCTCTCGGCTTGCATGCACCACTGAGATTTATTTTTAAATATACAGCCATTTATCACATAAAAATCATTTACTCCAATTTTTATCTGGGGTTTTTAATAACTCTTCTGTAAACCTGTTGCACCTGGGCTTGGTACGAAGTTCCCTTGAAATACTTGTCAAATTATGAATTTCTGACAAAGTAGATAACTTGCTGCCATTACATTTGGTAAGTTTATACACCTTAGCAAAAATTGTTTACATTCAGCCACCAGAAGTGGAAATGATACATCCTCTTTAAGTACAGCCTTTTGGGTTAAGACCCCAAAATGATGCATGAAAGTTCTTAACTAAAACTTTAGGAGGCAACTTAGAGTTGGAGAGTCAATACTCTTTCTGCAATTTAAGTCTGAACCATTTAAATGGAGTTTGCTTTTGTCAGACACAAAACATGGAGTGCTTGCGTGCCATGCACCATGATTGCATCTTCCCAGGAGCTCCAAACCATTGTCACGAAACCCTGTACTAGCAAACATTATCCTGACCAATGATAAATACTCTGAACACTTTCAGTAATAGGTTTACACTGCCACATTGGCTGGGCTTGCCTTTGTAATGCATCTGCCCCTGACTTACGGTAGTCCTCTGGACAGAAAGGGAGTAGTTGTACACCCAAAGTCCTGCACTGGCATGTTGGGTGTTATTGTGGAGGAGGGATTCCCAAACCCTTGGGATCGTCAGCCCAGTGGAGTGAGCAGAACAAGCATCCAGAATTGGCTGATGGAGTTTTAGTGCTGGTTGATGCCACTGTATCCACTGGCTCCACCCTCACAGCCTGCTACAGTGTGTTGGCTGATACAAACTTGTACAAGGACCACATATCAGATAGCAGTGAGTGCCCACTGTGGATCATGCCCTGATTGATGAACAGTGCTATTGAAATGGGACCCTCTGCCCATGTGATTATTTGACCTCACTGATTGGCTGGCTTAATAGGACGTGCCATCTTGGCATAGAAATATGCCATGTTTGGGGCCTGTGCCTGAAGTGGGGTGCTTGCTAGTCAATCTGTCACCTTGCTGCATCACTATCAGTACATCCACTGATTTCCTAATACCTAATTGTGGGGATCAGTGGAGCCACAGCTGGTTAGTCAACATCCCTGGAAGAGGAGAAGTCTTCAATGTGAAGACAGCCCGTGAACTGGCAGAAATGTTGTGAGTTGGCCCAGTGTTTCACTGAAGAGCATGGCCAACTCGCTGCACTGACTTTTACAGGAATAGTAAACAGGTAGTTTCTTCCAGCAGGCTTCTGGTGTATGTATAAACTACTGCCTATTCTAGATCACAGAACTGCACAGCGTTAGCTTCCTTAGAGGAACATAAGGTAAAACATCTGACAGCTCCTTCTCCAGTTCATCTAATTGTGTATTTTTAAGAGGTATATCATAGAATTGATAGTGGAGCACTCGCTATATGTATGAACAAGTTACTTTGTAAAACTGACACCCTATTTAAATATGGGGGCAGTTTTAGAAACTAATTTGTTCATAGGTATAGCGAGTGCTCTACTATTAATTCTGTGATATAGTTTGGGCTAGGGTCAATGGTTTTACCCAGATCTGGCCAATACACATCGTGGCTACAGATGTGGGAATAGTGTGTGAGCACCAGAACTATTGTAATCACTATGCTGTAAGGGTGGAGATGTGCGACTCTCACACCACAGTTGCTCTTTTTCTTGTTTATGAGTATTATTTTTAAGAGGTACTATAACATCAATTATTCTGAGAATGTGCTACTTGCAAGGAGTGTATCCAGTCTATAAGCATAATGGGGAAAAATGAAAACAGCAAACAAAGCTTTAAAAAGCTAGGAGGATACCAGCACTGAACCTAATGCTGCACTATGATACAAGGGTAGCATTGGCGGGGAAGGATACACTCATATAAATTCAAAAAGAGAAGGCCATGTATATGGAGTAAAACACTGCATCAAAATGAGCACCATGACAGCCACATGCCACAAACTTCGATCACACATGATCAGATTACTTGCCAAAAGAACAAGTAATTTATCATGAGTAAAGCTCTTTCTGGTGGATACTCTATGGAACTGCAGATTCCGCACTTTTAGACGCCAGACTGCATACAGAGAGTTCTCCCAGAAATTACTCCTGCGTGCCTCTAGATGATGCAGTGTGGCTCTGCAGTGAGCTTGCACTGACTGAAAGTAACGGAGAAGACTGCATATAAGAGACACCCCTGTGCACTTGCATCAGTTTCTTTATTTACTTTTCTTGCTCAGCTCAGAGGCGGATCTCTCTAAACATAGTCAATGACAGTGTATTCATATCTAACTTGGGACCTTGCAAGATGTGCAGATCTCTATTCCACAGAACAAGGAGGCAGGAGGATGATGAGGAAGCTGTGGTAACATAGTGTAACATAGTGTATCCACTAGAAAGAGAGTTGCTTTTTTTTTTTTTTTATAAATCTTTTTATTGATGACAATATAACCATAGTACAAATCTGAGCACATTTCTTTGAGCTGAGCATACATTGATTAATACATATATCACACCTCCCTCCCAATTCTATCTAACCCGTTTCTAACATATGGTTTGGGAATGTTCTACTCAGCCGTAGCAGAAGGCTTATAGAGGGTCGTTTGCGGTGGCTCACAAATGTGTCCCCTGTATTCGTTCCATTTACCCCATATTTGTGTCCACTTCCTTGGACAGCCCCTTGATTTATATACTGTTTTCTCAGTCAACAAACACCAATCTAGGTCATTTTTCCATGCTGTGAGTGTCTGCGCCTCTTTTGTGCCCCATAGCCTGGCTATGTTACGTTTCGCTTCTGTCATTCCCAGTGTCACCCAGGTCTGTTCCTTACTGCTATGGTTGGTGGGTTCCCAAATATTCAGGAGGCACAGCCCTGTCTTATACTCAATCTGGGTTCCCAGAATCTCTGCCATACATTGAGTCACCGCCGACCAGTAGGGTTGGATGTATACGCATTCCCAAATGATGTGAATAAATGTACCCTCCCATCTGCACTCTCTCACACAGCCAGGATCCTTTCTATATCCCATTTTTACAAGTGCCGGACATGATAAGTACACTCTGCGCAGAACCTGAAGCTGTTCGAGTCTAAATCTAGATGAAATTGCCACCTCCCGGGGTGATGCCAGGGCCGCCTGCCAGTCCTCGTCCTCCATGCCCTCTACATCCATGTTCCAGTGTTCCTGCAATTGCAGGAGGGGATAAGGCATGTTGTTAATTAGCTTCTGGTAAGTCAGTGAAATGGCTTTCCGGGGCATATTCCCATCAAGGATTCTATCTTCCAATGGGGTGGACTCTGCAGGAGATTCTCCCCTTGGGATAACTGCCAGTAGTGCATGGCGTATTTGCAAGTACCTGAAGTGTTCTGTGTGTGCAAGTTCAAACTCTTTCTGCAACTGCGCAAAGGGGACCACTTCCCCTCTTTTCCACAGGTCTCCCACCCTCGAGATCCCTATCATGTCCCATTTATTGAAACCCTTGGTGTTTCTCAGAGTGCCAAATCTATCTGAGTCCCATAACGGGGTCATCTGTGTAGTCGTCCCTGCCCCTCCCAAGCTCTTGTTTGCGGTATGCCATATTCGGACAGCGTGATCGGTGGGGCCTGTCAATTGCAGCTTTGTTAAATTGGCGTATAGCGCTTTCACATAACTGCCTTCGGGGAGAAGCCATCGGTCCATGTTATATCACGGGTCATCACGGGGACTGTATATACCTTGATTTATCGCCGCTAGATGTGCTGCCCAATAATATCTACGCACATCTAGCAGTCCAATACCACCGTCGTACCATCCCTTTATTAGCTTATGTGTCGCTATACGGGGCGGCTTCCCCTCCCACAGGAGCTCTCTGTTCCCTCTCAATGGCTTTAAAATAGTCTGAGTGAATCGGGTTCGGCGAGTTTTGCAATATATACAGGAAACGCGGCAAGGACATCATTTTAAATAATGCAGCTCGGCCCAGTAGGGACAGAGGGAGAGATTTCCAATGTTTGGTATCATTTTTAAGCCGTTGCAGTGGGGCAATAGGTTAGGTTCGTAATATTGCGCGGGGTCTTTAGTAACAAAGATTCCTAAGTATTTGAACCCCTCCCGAGCCTTCCCAACAGGAAAGTTTTGAGGTAGGGAAGGGAACCCTCCCGCAAGCACGTATATATAACTGATTTACCCCATTTTATGGTATATCCGGAATACTTCCCGAAATTGGTGAAAATATGGAGCGCTCTGTTTAGTGAGGCTTTTGGTGAGGCCAAGTATAGCAGTATGTCATCAGCATATAATGAGATGTGATCCTCCCAATCCTCCGACCATCGTAACACCCTGATGATGGGATCCTTCCGAATCCACCATGCCAGCGGTTCGAGTATCAATGCGAAGAGGAGTGGCGACAGGGGACAACCCTGCAGAGTTCCCCTCTCAAGGGTAAATGTTGGTGATTTTCGATTGTTTACCACCACCTGTGCGAGCGGCTCAGTATATAGAAGTTGAACCCAGCTTAAGAATTCGGGGCCAAATCCCGTTCTCTTGAGGACCGCGTACATGTAGGGCCATTCGATGGTATCGAATGCCATGGTGGCGTCCAAGGACACCACCACCGTGTCTTCTCTGAGAGTATCTGTTCTACTCAGAACCCTGTGTAGACGCCGGAGGTTAAGTGAGGTGCTTCTTGCAGGCATGAAACCCGATTGATCTGGGTGCACAAGTTTAGTTATCACCTTGAGCAGCCGGGTGGCCAATAATTTTGCCAGTATCTTGACCCCGACATTAAGTAACGAGATTGGCCGATAGGAGGAACAAATATTTTTCGGCTTACCACTCTAGTGGATGACCACGATGGTGGCTAGTCTCTGATCTGCGAGGAGTTTCCCCTGATCCCGACTTTCAAGAAACATCTTGGTGAGGTGGGGCGCTGATTTGCTTGGGGCAAGTTTATACAGTTCAATGGGTAAGCCATTGGGGCCAATTGCCTTCCCTATTTGCAGGTCTCTTATGGCCCTCTCAACCTCCGTGGTGGTAAGTTCACTTTCTAGTGTCTCGAAATCATCAGGTGAAAGGGTTGGTATTGGCATATCAGATAGCAGAGACTTCGACTCTTCCTCCATGGAGGTCGCGTGGGACCTATAGATATTCTTAAAGTGGCCCGCGAACTCATCTGCAAATTCCAGGGGATCCCTGATCTGTCTATCAGAGTCCACCGTCAGTTCGACCACTAGTCGGCTAGCTTGCTCTCTACGATCCAACCAGGCTAACAATTTCCCTGCTTTGTCCCCAGCTTCATAGATTCTACAGAGCGTAGCTCTGTGTTGGGCCTGAGCCGCATCTGTAGATAGGTCTTTATATTCTTTTTGTTTAAGTTTGAGTAAGTGCTTGTCGCTATCTCAGCTTTCATTTCCAGTCCGTCTTTCCAACTCCAGGATGTCAGTTTCCAACCTGGTTAGCTGCACATTTTTTTCTTTCCGGGTCCCTGCGATCAAAGAGATCGCTTGTCCCCTAGCCACTGTTTTAAATGCCTCCCAGAGTGTCAGTGCAGAGTCCACAGAGCCCTCATTTTCTTGGAAGTACTGCTCTATTGCTGTTGCAAGTTTAGTTCTGATAGCAGGATTTTTCCAGATACCAAGGATTTATAGGAGCAATCCTTCCCGCTTGTGTTTCTCTACCCTCAATTAGAGCCCAGACTGGGGAATGGTCTGAGATGCCCCTCGCGAGGTGGCGCACCTCCCTCACTTGTCCCATCTGACCTGCCGGCACTATAATATAGTCAATTCTCGAAAGTGAGTTGTGGGCTCCGGAATGGAAAGTGAACTGTCTCTCAGTAGGGTTCAGTGTGCGCCAGGTGTCAGCAAGCCCCATGGCTCCCAAAAACCCATGAATTTGTGTACGTAGGGGCGGTGTCTCCCTCGGAGGGGAGCGATCAAGTTGTCCCGAAACTATTGAATTAAAGTCTCCTCCCATCACTAGCTGCCCCTCAGGAAAGGCGAGAAGTAGATCTCCCAAGTCTTTAAAAGCTAAGGCATTGGGGCCCGATGGGATATACACTGATGCTAGTGTGAGTGACTTGCCCTCCCAGTTCCCTGTAGCTGCCACTTATCTTCCTTGTTTGTCAGTCCAGATCTGGTCTATGTTCATCAGGAAATTCTTTTGTGTAAGGATTCCGACTCCACGGGAACCGTTGGTGAACGCTGAATGGGCTACTAGTTTGTATCCCCATCTTGTCAAGGCCCCGCATGTGTTCCCAACTAGGTGTGTCTCCTGTCGGAGGACTAAATCTGCAGCGTATTGGAGTACTAACCCCCTTTTAAGCTTATCACCCAAACCGTTTATGTTCCAAGACATCAGTTTAATTCCCTTTACGATAGCCATAATTATTTCTGACTGCTTCTTTGGAACTTGACAATCTATGTGGTAGGGCAAAGACAGCGCTCATCCTGCCCCTTACGCAGAAACCCTCTAAAAGGAGGAGATATGCGCCAAACCTCACACGAAGGTGTGCAAACTCGATGTACCCTTTGCTGCTCTGAATTGCTGTCATCTTTACTACTCCTAAAACTAAACAAACTTCCCCTACCCCCCTCCCTGCTACCCTGCATTCTGGGCTCAAAACTGTCCCTTTCCCCAACTATGCAGAGCACCTGTCACCCCTTTCAAGCTAAGATAAGAATGACGGGAGGGGTGCCTGCTTTGCACCCATGCCTGCCGCTACATTACCATAGTGAATAACATGTTCATGCAATGATTAATAATCACAATTAAAAATCACTTAGCCATAGTTAGAATATTCTGGAGGCGACATCTTTCACCATGGCCAAGTAAGTCCTATTACTCAGCTTGCGTAGTCGGTGGTTTGCCATTGTTCTCCCGGGGTTATTCTCCGTCCGGATCTTTGTCGTCAGTTGGTTTTCTTTGTGACTCCTCTGATCCTGTGCGCCGTCTGAGTGATTTCTCCCGTCTGGATTGCGTATCGTTCTTGCTGGTGGGTCTCCACCTGTCTAGCCAGTCTTGTACCGACTCTGGGGTGTCGAAGAACCATATTTTATCTTCTGCCTCCACCCGGAGTCTGGCGGGAAACAACATTGAGTATTTCAGGCCCCTTTCCCTGAGTCGGGATTTGGCGCCCAGGAACGATCATCGTAACCTCTGCACGTTCACGGTGTAGTCAAAGAAAAAGGTTACGATGATGTTTTCAAATTTGGTCGGTGGAGCCGTGCAGGCCGTCTGCAGGACCACATCCCGATTCCTGAAGTTGAAGAGTCTCGCCAGCAGCGGTCTCGGGAGTGCACCCGGTCTTGGCCTTCCTCCTGGGACTCGATGGGCCCTTTCCACCGAGAAAAAGTTGGAAAGATTTTTGGGCTGGAGATTTTTGGTGATAAGTTCCTCCACAAATAGGTCTGGGGTGAGTCCCTCCGCCTGTTCTGGTGCTCCAATAATTCTGATATTATTTCGGCGAGACCTGCCTTCGTAATCGTTGAGTTTACTTTCTAACGATTTGCTTACCGCCTGCAGTTGTTTGATCTACTGCTGCATTGTTTTGGAATCTTGGGTGAGGGTGATTGTAGTGGTTTCCCTCGTTTTGACCTGGTTGTTCATTTTATGGAGATCCGCTCGGATAAGCGTGACTTCGGTAGTTATGGTGTCCATTCTGTTCTCAAGTGATGTGCGCACTCCGGTAAAGGCTTCCATGATATCTTTCAGTGAGGGATCTTCTGCCTCCCGCGGCGGTCCCGTGTTTACTTCCGCCCCAGGCTGTCCCTCCGGATTTGCGTTTTTGGACATGGCGTAACGATCAAGCTTGGTTTGGTGAGTATTTTTGTTGCCTCTGTTTCCAGACATTGCTGGATGCGGCCTTGGAGAATGGGAGGCGAGAGAAAGGCACCTTGTATTCCCACGTGGCACCTCGGTCCCCCATGCTACTGCTCGCTGCCCGCCTATGTAGCGCAATCGCTGTGCACCCCACGCGGCCTTTCGGGGTTCACCTAGGGAAAGGAAGGGACCACTTTTGTTGCGAAACTGAGGTATATGTATGTTCCCTCTATGCAGTCTGTACTCAGGAGGCCGTAGCAAGCGTGCCCCGTGCTAGTCTACCGGGGGGGTGGAGAAGGAGAGGGGGAGATCAGTTCACGTGCTGGAGGGGTCTTCCGGGCCGTCACACGGCTACCAGGCTTATGTCCATAACTATAATAGGTTTGGTTTCTCCTCTCAGTGGTAGTATCTCGGGTGTCCCTGATCTTGATGGTTCCAAGCTCGGGGGAGGCCGACCAGGGCAGGCTCAGATCCCTGCTTGTTCCTCCCCACTTGTTGCGGTGTAAGACTCTTTGGACCCCCACTGGTCGTCCCACGGCTCTATGCTGTGAGCGCTGGGGGGGAAGGCGCAAGTTCGTGCCTGTTATCCTTTGACTGGCACTTGGGGTTCTGGAATGTTCTGCCACTAATGTCCTGATGCCCCGTTCCGCCTTCCCCAAGCACCGACGCCCACCCGGAGAGTTGCTTTTAGAATGGACACCAAGGCAGAATCTCCCCAAAAGACAGAGCTTGGTCTTCAGAGGATCAAGATGCTGGATCCCACACCAGGCCACATACTTCTCCCAACGTCCAGCATAAATGGATTTTCTTGAAGGACGTCTAGCTACAAATAGTGACATTCACTACCTCGGGTGGCAATGCATAAGAGCTCAGCTATCACTACTCAATCTCTGTGCTTGGTGCTGAGTGCAGAGATTCTGGAGCAGGACCATCTTCTGTTGCTAAGACAGGAGGTCCGCCTGGATAGGTAACTGGATCAGAGTGCAAACACTCATGCTCAAAATGTGTAGGTGAAACACTCTCCTGGCCAGTCTCGTACTATTAAGATGACTTGGGACCAGTCTAACCCAATTTTCCACAGAACTTAAGGATGGTGAGGAAATGCGTATAGGAGAACCATACCCTATTGTAGTCGGAATGCGCCTCCTAGGGATGTTCTTGGAGAAACCACCATTGCGCAGTAGTTTTGACTTTGTTTGTGCTCAACAATGGTGAATAGATCAAACCAGGGAATGCCCAACTGTTCGAAGGTGCACTGTGACACCTCAGGATGGAAACGTTGATGTATTCAACCATTCCCAACTTGTTATTATAATATTTAACATGTATTATTTTGATATATTTATTTAAACATAAAAAATGGGGCGTGGCCAAGATGGCGCCGGATAGGACGTGCGAACTGGTCTCTCCCGCCCCGGCTGGCCTTAGCCCTAGATAACCCCCGCTAACGAAGCTCCAGCGGGACAAACAGAAACCAGAGGCAGTAGGAAGGCGATAGAGGTCCCTTTGCGACGCCAAAGAGAATTGGGAGTCACCGAGAGAGCGAGGCCTGCTCACCTGAGGGGCTGGTTGGGAACTGGACTGCGGAGGCTGCAAACAGGCGGTATCCACCCGCTCGAAGGCATCTGTGCGGGTACGGGCCCCTGTGGGTGCAGTCACGGAGACGCGATTCCCTAGGAGCCTGGCAGGCCCCGGCAGGAGCTGGCCCAGAAAGCGACTGAAGGAGGCAGACTCACCCTTCCACCGATCACAGTGAGTGCCGGTGATACTGAAAGGGGAACGGAGTCAGAGTCTGGAGGGAGGGGAGAGGCCCATTTTGCTGCATAGAGGACCAAGGAGAGCCAAGCCTCGACTGCGGCCTGTGTCGAGGCTAGTGAGAGCGGTCCCCCGGCTCCCCCTGGAAAACCACGCCCACCGCTGCTGCCCGTTCCGAGACAGCTAGCCCTCACACGCGAAGGAGCGGGACACAATACATCAGGGGACAGAGAAGAAGAACTCAGACCGCTGGGCAGTGTGACCAGAGGCTATTCCAGTAGCAAGAAACACCCAGGAGAGAGGCCTGAAACGAACTGCCTATCCCACCTGCTTAGGTGCCTTGCGAGGAGGACCCCTTAGGCCTCCTGAATCTCCTGGCAGATCCTGAGGGACACGACGGATTGGGGTACCCCATATGAACATCCCGGCGGTGGCTGCCCTGGAGACCTGAAAGAAGTGGTCGCCGCAACTGCAGGGGCAAGCGGAGGGCACGCACACTGGCGTACACCGGAGGCGTGGCAGGTCTCTCACTGCTCTATAATATCATTAAGTGTGACCCCTAAACATAAACATAAACAGGCGATCTGTTTAACCGAATTCCAACTCTGGTTTGAAGGGAATAACAGGCGGGGCCTTGCAGCTTACAGCGCGGTGAACCAGACTCAAGTTGAAAGCGCTACCCTATCCTTGGGTGAGACGGCCTGGCGCATAATGCTTACATAGCCTGCCCCCCCCTATAACCTCAATCACTCACGCCAGGACTGATGGCGATGGCAAGGAATAAGAAGGGGGCCACCATCAAGAAGATGCCATTGAAGCAGCCGGCTCAAGAAGGCACTCCTCTGTCGAGTTTGAGCCATTCTGCCTCCCCCACCGGCGAAGACTCGGAGGCCCCGGTCACTCGTCCATACTTAAAGTCGCTATTCTCAGCTCTTCGTGAAGACCTCCTAATAGTCAAGAGAGACTTAATCCATGAACTGCAAGCTGTACGTAAGGAGGTCACTGATATCGGGGACAGAGTGGACGCATTAAAGGGAAGGGAAATGTCCCGGGATGAGGAGATAGAACAACTCCAGCAGGAGATAATTAGACTATCAGCGCAGCAAATCGATTTACAAACTCATGCCGAGGACTTGGAAAACCGTTCCCGTAGGAACAACATACGTATCAGAGGAGCCCCACGGGACGCTGAGGGAGGAGACATAGCGGCCTATGTAGTCGCTCTGTTCACCCATATACTAGGAGACACGCCGGCCGGGGGGATCCGCCTCGACAGAACCCACAGAGTCGGAACCTGGGGGCCGAACTCCTCACGTTCGCTGGACATCCTGACGTGCCTCCACAACTTCCCCCTCAAAGAGCGGATTCTGAAAGAAGCCCGGTCCTCATCGTCAGTGATTTTCCAGGGTCACATGCTGCATCTTTTTCAGGACCTTACTGCATCTACCCTCCAGAAGAGGAGGGAGATTCGCCCCGTCACGGCATTCCTGAGAGAACAAGGAGTATCGTACTCCTGGAGGCATCCTTTCAGATTGATCTTTGTATGGCAGGATAGACTACACCAGGTCAGCTCGCTGACGGCAGCATGAGAGCTGCTCCAAATCGACCCCCAGCTGAGCGACCAACCGAACTTACACAGGACACCACAGAAATCGACCGATGTCTGGAGATGGAGGAGAGTTCCCACGTCGCGGAAAATATCTGGCCCAGACCCAACGGCAATAGCCTCCGAGAGGAAAGCCCTGAATGAGACGCTTACGGAGGGCACGATGACATATGACCCCACTTAAGGACCTGCATATTGTTCATACTCTAGCATTGCGGGGGCAGGCTTGGGCGATTGGTGCGGGGGAGACCGGAAAGTTTCTCAGAGGATTGGGTCACTGTGGGAGGGACGGGCGAAAGACAAATCAAAGGATGCCGAATGTGCTTTTCTATTTTGGCGTTTATTCTCTCCTTTTGGGTGAACAGTTAGTCAGAGTAGAATATTAGGGAGAACAGAATAACACAGAAAACAAAACAGTCTTTATGATGGCCGTTTTGGCTTTATAATCTCCTTCTTCCCCTGATAATCCTCTTCTTTGTCTCTTTATTGCAGGTTTGGGCTTCCGTGGTGCATCGTCCCCGGTATGCCAGAAAAGAAAACACAGGGAAAGGAAGGTGAGCAAAAAGGGTCTGGTGTATTTGGTCTTAGGAGGGATAGAGTCCTTCACCACACCCAGGAGTGTTAGGGAAATACCTCTTCCTGACGTGAATCCAAAGTCATCTCCCCCCCCCTTTTTTTATCAGGCGGTCTCGTGGCTCCCAGGTCGGACCTCCTGGTTTGTGTCCAGGGTTTTTTTGGGAAAGGGTAGTGCACAAATAGATCAGGTGAATTTGTACTATGTCTATTTTATTATCTTCCCTTTCTGGTTTAGATTCTATACTGGGTTTTCCTTCAAACCCAATTATCATCAATTCGGTCCCCTCTGCATACTAGAAGTGAACATTCGTTAAAGTATGCCAAATTCAAAGGAAACCACACAAGACCAAAAAAATAACCCATAAACAATTGATTCCACTGAGATACACACCAGGCCCGACCGTTTCTCTAGGCACTGCGGTACTCGTTTTCTTTTTAGGGCAGCCTCTCCCTCTGGCTCCCACCTTTCTCTTTTCGTTTTGACCGTTTCCTACGTCTCCCACCCTCTTCCCTTCCTACACCCGTACATGGCGAGCCGCAACTCTCCGGAGTTGCGGCAGGGGAGTCACGTGTCCCAGGGCGACCACCACTCTTCACTCCAGGATTCTGGGGGCTCGTCTTCTTCGGGAGCTGGTCTTCCTTCTTCGGTTCCGTTCACGACACCTCCGACGGCTCCGATGGAACTGGTCCCGCTCTCCTCTCCCCAAACGAGGCTTGGCTCTGCGTTGTCCCTCTCCACGTCTTCCGGGTTCCACCCCTCCAATCCGCTTGTCCTCTCTTGACCCCCTGCCCTCCTCTCTAATTCGTAGTTAACCTCTGCAGTCCCGCCTTCTGCTGTTGTCAGTGGTTCCTTGCTGATGACGTTAACCCTTTCTTCTTTTTTCTTCCAGGGACGGAGTTGATGGAGCCGTTCATCGTGCTGGGACGGAAGAGGTAAGTGAGGGTCGTTTCGGGGTTTAGGGTTGGGGCTGATTAGGGGTGATGGGTTACTTTCAGGGAGCAGAGCCCCGTCTATCTCATAGTCACGCTCCTATCAATGACTATTCCACCAAGCGGGGAGAGGATGAGACCTATCCCTCCCTGCCACAAAGACTTTGTGAGTTTGTTTTTTGGTTCTTTTTCTTGTTGGGGGGGTGGGTTCTGGGTGCCAACCATGTCCTTTGAGATATTCCATACCACAATACGCTCTAGGCTTACAATCTGTCGGCGAAGGGGGAGAAAGATCTGGAAGCTCACTCCGACAGACTCCCTGATTAGCTCCACTACATGACTGTTCCCATGGTTAGCTTGAAGATTCTGACCCTTAATGTTAAAGGTTTAAATAATCCCGACAAGAGGAAAGATGTTTTATCTTACTTGGAGCACATACAAGCAGATGTATGCCTCCTGCAGGAGACTCACCTTCAGTCCAGGGACTCACACAGACTCAAGTCTTAAGCCTATCCCCAGCAGTACTTCTCTTCCTTGCCGCGTAAGTCTGCAGGAGTGGCTATATTGCTCTCACACAAGTTTAGAGGGAGGGTAGGCACTAAGATAGCGGGATAAAGGGCCGCCTGTTGAGCTATTGGATCCAGCTCAGCCACCACTCATTAGTACTGGCTTCCATGTATGCCCTCAACGAGGGCCAAGAAACCTTTATACACGGGGCAGTGGCTGAGGTGTTATCGACACAGGACCGCTGGGTTCTTATAGGAGGAGATTTAAATATAGTTTTTAACAACGACATGGACCGCTCAGCTCAAAGGCAGGGCGCAGTCGGAGCTATTAGTTCGGGGAAGGTGTCGTGGCTACAAGAAATGGGTATCTAGGATCTATGGAGGGCTTCACACCTAAACACACAGGACTACACATTTTATTCTCACGCGCATAAATCTTATGCCGGGTTAGATTACTTCCTGGGCTTGTGGGACGTACAGCAGGCTCTGCGGTCAGTCAAAATTGAACCCCGATCACTATCAGATCACTCTGCGGTACTGCTTGACCTCTCTCTCCCAGCACAAGCTCAGACATCTTGCACGTGGCATCTCCGAGAGACTCTCCTTCGGAGACCTGAGGTGATCACGCAGCTCGAGAAAGAGATAGGCGACTATTTAGCGCTATACAACACAGCTGAGGTCCCTCTGCTCATTGTATGGGACGCCATGAAAGCCGTCCTGAGGGGGAAAATAATTGCAATAGCCTCGGTCGATAATAAATTGAGGCAGGAAAAGAGAACACAGCTCCATCAGCAGGTCAGGGAGCTGGAACGAATATACCACCGAACCGGAGCCCCAAGAGTGTGGCGCCAGCTGGAAGTTGCCAGAAAACAGCTAGCAGGACTGGAACTCGATAGTGCAGAATACTCGATCCTGAGACTTAAATATTCTTTTTATGTGGGAGGAAATAAAAGTGGAAGGATGCTTGTGAATAAGCTTAGAGGGATGCGCCAGGCGAATGTGGTGGAAACCCTGAGGGCGCAGGATGGAGCGGTAATAGAGGGAGATGAGGCCATAGCAGCTCAGTTCGGAGCCTTCTACCGGGAGTTATACTCGGCGCAGGATCTTTCCGACCAAGGCATAGCGCGCTATGTAGAGGAGGCGCATGTCCAGCGCTTAACCGAAACACAAGCGATAGACTTAGAGAAACCAATCCGGATAGAAAAAGTCATATCCACAATCTCTAGGTTACAAGTGGATAAAGCTCCAGGACCAGATGGCTTCCCGACATCGTTATATAAATTGCTATGCGGTAAGCTGGCTCCTCTCCTCAATGGGTCTTTAACTCGATCTCGACAGCGGAATCCCTTCCTCCCTCAATGAAGGAGGCTTTAATAACAGTCATAGCGAAACAGGTCAAGGATATGCAGCAGTGCAGCTCCTATCATCCAGTTTCACTCCTAAATGTAGACGCTAAGCTCTTCACTGGGATACTGGCGGCTCGATTGGCACCTCTGCTACCGAGATTAATCGGGCCAGATCAAGCAGGATTCATACCGCATAGACAATGCTTGGACAACACCAAGAGAATATTACACCTGATGGATAAGGCCACCCGCTTCCCACAAGAGACAATGCTCTTCTCTATCGACGCTGAAAAAGCGTTTGAACAAGTGCACTGGCCTTACTTAATTGAGGTGCTGAAACGTTTTCGCATAGGGGATCGTTCCTGTTCCTGGATTCTTAGTAGTTATGGCACCCCGTGTGGGTGAGTCCGAGTAAAAGGCATAACCTCCAAACGCTTCCCGATATGTAGAGGAACGCGGCAGGGGTGTCCGCTCTCCCCCCTATTGTTTGCTCTATACATGGAGCCCTTTGCGCAAAGGGTTTGGGATACTGAGGAGATCACGGGCATACGATTCGGAGAGGAGGAGCACTTGATAACGCTATATGCGGATGATGTGATAATAGCCTTAGAGAACCCTAAGGGTTGCCCTCCCGGCTTTTCTTGAAGAAGTAAAACATTTTGGTTAAGTCTCTGGCTTCCGCATAAATCTGGCTAAATCCCAGGCACTGAGCCTTACAACGACACCAAATACTAAAGAACTTTTAACTCGATATCACTTCATATACTGGGCATTGGGACCAGTGACTATCAAGAACTACTCAGGAGAGTCAAGGCGGACCTAGCGCACTGGCAACGCTATCCACTCTCGTGGATGGGTAGGATTGCCGCACTGAAGAGGATGGTCCTCCCCAGAATCCTATACAAATTTCAAACGTTACCGATCTGGCCTCCACAGGGTACACTTGAGACTCTACAGAGGGCCCTCCAAAACTTTGTGTGGGCGGGTAGGCGTCCCGGATGAGTCAAGCCCATAGCTGGTGGCCCCCGGAGGAGGGGGATTTGGGCATCCCTTTCGTTGCTCGGTATTTCCAAGCGTTGCAACTTAGATATTTGGTAGAATGGCCTAGGCCTGCATCGGAGAAGGGTTGGTTACTCATGGACAGGGCTCTAGCAAACACAGCGCTGTGAAAGATCCCCTTTCTTGCCCGTGCTCACCGCCCGCCGAACCTTTATTTATTGGCCACTGTTGCGCCCACCTTGAGGGTCAGGGACACAGTGGCAACGCAAGCGGGATTAAGTCCTTTCCGTCCCCCCTCACCCCCATAGTGGAAAATAGAGCTTTTGCCCCAGGGACTATCCGTGGAAGACGGGATGCAGATCTATTGGGCATTTTTCCGACCAGGAGGGGCTCAAGACATTTCAGGATTTGAAACAGTTCTATGAGATCCCGGAGAGTGAACAATATAGATACACTCAGATATGACACTGGGTTACGAAACCGACGGTGAGGGAGGCAGCAGAGCGACATCTCACTGGCTACGAGAAATGGCTTCTGAAGGACTCAAATAGATACAATGACCTCAGAGATTTATGGACACCTGGGGGGGGGGGAGGGTCTGGTGACTAAGTCACCCTCCCAGCTCTGTTGGGAGAGGGAGCTGGGAAGATTGCTCTCCCAGAAAGAGTGGCAGGATATATATTACAGAGCGAGACACAGTTCCTCAAGTGTAGCTAGTATGGAAACAGCAACGAAGCTGGCCACATATTGGTATCTCACCCCAGACTGTCTAAGGAAAGGAAACCCGGACAGGGATGATAGATGCTGGCGGGGGTGTGATGGGCAGGGAACCCTGGTTCACATTCTGTGGGAGTGTCCCCGCTTGGATGGGTTTTGGGAGGAAATCCTATCAGATACAGACACACACTGCACTACCCAACTCCCCAGGTTTCCCTCATTTGTGGTACTGGGCCTCCCCAACCCCCTCACCTACCCCCTAAAATCCCGACGAGGTAAGCATATAGCGCTAGCATTGGTAGCTGCTCATCAATTGATCCTGGCGCTCTGGGGAATGGACTAGGTCCTGACTCGCCGGAAGTAGATCCACCGTTTATGGCATCTGTTGGGGATGGAAAGGCTCTCAGCCATACTTAAACAGCAGAAAGACACATTCAGAGAAGCCTGGAGTCCATTTATAGATTTAATCTCCCAGGAATTTACTGAATTGACCTGCCCTAAATATTTATGAATACTCAGATTAACTAACCCGACCGCTTAATAGAGCAATCTCACGCTCGATGAAGGGATCAGAGGTTTGTTCACTAGAAGTAAACTCGCAGGTTAGGCACCCGGGGTGAGGTGGGAGGGTTTGGGAAAGGGGGTGTTGGGTTATTTGGGAACGGGGTCATTAAATACTGCATGCTAACTATGGCTGAATGTTGACGCCAAGCTTACACAATTTCGTTAACGCTTCAAACTACAGTGTAATTTATGCAGTGTAATAATAATAAACAAAATTTAAACATAAACATGAAAAAATATATCTTGTATAACTATTTCTTTTTACTTTTTTAATATAATTAAAACACCTGATTCAAAAAATAATTTATTTGTACAGTAGATTATGAAAGAGTCTGAATCACAGGACTTCCATTTTGTGCAATAGATCCATCATAAATCATAACAGAACTCTTATGACCTTCAATCTCATAATCATGTGATAAATATTCTACGTGTTTTTTAATTCTTAAAAACAACCATAATCAGTACAGCCACAGCCAACACCTATTTTGCGGTGTTAAGTCACTTCTTCGGGGCTAGGAAATGATATGGGTATTTCCTCTCCAAAGTATTCCATAAATCTCATTAAGCTGTCCCATTTAATCTTACACACATCCAATATATTTTTTCAAAGTGACCCCTTTCAAATTCGCCACACTGTCCTCACAGTTTATAAGGGAAAAATGATCTCTGCTGTCCACAGAAAATAGCGATCACTCTCATGGTGATGTATTATTCAAATCCCCTTTCTATCTATAACCCCTTCTTTTTTTTCACAGAGGCATCACATTTTAAAGGACGCTTCTGACTGGATACTCGCCTGCAGACCATCACCCAGACATAAGATCGACGCCCAAGCAACTGCAGTGATAGAGGCAATAAGAAGACCTGGATCAATGACAAAATCCAGCAATTTCGGATGTGAACAGGTCCATATATCATGTGATTGACATTTGTCAACTGGTGGATTAAGATGTGGAAGGTTGGAACCCTGATGTGTTTATTCCGCTATATAGTGTTTACTAATTGGATTAATGTCTACTTATAGTGGGATGACGAACATGTAGTAGTAGACCTTAATTGATCTGAACAGTATTTACACATCAACATGGCAGGGAACCCCACCTGTACCTTCAGTAGATAAAGTGACACACCAATGTTGGTGCCCACCATATGACACCCCCAACTGGGTGTAGCCTGATGTTTACGCAATCAATTGCTGACAACTAGCAAGTGGAGACCCACACTGATATCTAACACTACAGTGCAGGAGTTTCATTTCCTAAAGCCTCTTTCTGAGTTTATAGTCTTATTGAACTGTATAGTTTGCATTAGGCCTCATTGTCCTGAGCCTGGCCATATGTGCAAAGTTCATATGAGAGCGCTAATGATGCACAAGCTGAATCAAATCCAAGTGGAAAGTTGGGAAGTCATAGTTGGGTCTACTGACTGCTTTGGCTCAGCTCTCCACTTCCCTCTTTCAATGACTGTGTGGAGGGCCTTCTGGGGACCTCCAGTGCAATTCTACATCCCTTCCTGCTAGCACTAAGGCCAGGCCTAAAAATTATTTGTCCACTTTTTTCTCTGGCAGACGCACATACATGCCCAATAATCACACTTATACTGTAAAAAGTGTACATCTATTTAATGTGCACTCTATATCCTCCACCACCTTGTGCAAAATGGGACAAGCACTGGGAAGCTTCACACCATATGGAAGACCAGAGTCTTCCAGAGAACATCTGGGGCAATTCTTGTCATCGGTCTGCAGCATTACATTAAGTCTGTGGGGGTAGGATATGTGTTGTTTAAATCATTAAACTCAGTGAATTTATGCTGAGAGTTTCTGGAGACCTTATGCACTTGTTCCAGCGGCAATTCCCAATCTTTCCCTTTAAATTGCCATCCAATCATTTCTTCCCATCAGGAGCGTAGGGGTTGCATCCTGTGACTTCTCATTCCTAAGGACGTACAGATAGCCATGAGATCAATTTCAACAGTTTGTTGGACCTCAGTTCTTGATTGCCTCGGCCCTATAAATGCTGTAATGACCTGACCAATGCACCAAAGGTCAGAAAATGCACAGCAGGCAATCCATCCTCTGCTGTCATAGTGTGCAGATCTCGAAGCACCCCTTTGGAGTAACAGTGTCTGACCATCTCTAACCCTGCAATATGGCAGTCCTGGATAAGCCATGCTGTAAACCACTCCACCTAGATGTGGACAGCCCTTTCAATGGAAGGGCCAGAGCATACACTGGGTAACTCTGCATCTATTTGAGCACCGTTTTCTAGCTATGGAGCGTAATAGTGAGCAGCTTATGTTAGTGTATCAATCCAAACTTTTTTTTTTAACTTTATTTATCATTTTGTCATATTACAAACCAGAACAAACAAATATCCCACGGACATGGGAGACAATGCAGATGAAACAATATAGCATCGCATTGTAAGGGCCACAAGGCTATAGCTGCCATAGTCCAGACGTATAAAGGAGTCAAGAAACGGGAAAGGAGTGGATAAGAGGCAAAGAACTCAGGGGGGCGTGGCCAAGCAGGCTGCGATGGCGGACGCGACCTGCTGAGGCTCCGTGAATGGGCACGAACCTCGCCCGTTCACGGCGCGTTCAACTGGCTGGCAAACATACCCACTGGCACCGGAATGCGGGTGGCACCTGGTGCTGGACCCCAACTCCCGTTCCGGAGCCAATTTCACCATAAAACACTGCCTGGTGCGGAGCGGAGCTCCGGGAGCAAGATGGCATCCGTCTAAGATCGGCACCCGTGCCTAAGCGGCGGTGCTTCTGCCGACTCACGGGCTCTTGTCACGGGCTCCACATTGCCCCAACTGCAGTCGGAGGTGACGACGTGACACTTAGAGCCCCCCCCCACGGTGCAACCGGGAGACACTGTGACGCACTGTATGGACACGAGGCTAAGCTGAGGAGCGGAGTTCCCCCGTTCCTGGAAACCCAAGACGCCCTCGCATCCACATCTGATTTGGCCCCTTACCTGGCCAGCGGAAGACGACATGGGACACTCAAGAGGCCCTGCAAGGCAGCCATCGGTCGGAAGCCCCCACCGGACTGACGCTCAGGGCTCCGATACCCGGCGACACTCCGGCCGCCGTGCTCAGCTCTTCACTCCTGGCGCCTGCGGCTGCAATTTGGGTCCCGGATTCTGACCACTGATTCCACGTGTGCCAGGGACTGATCCGCTACTCCCCAATAAGGTCAGAGGGAGCGGGGTGGCCCTCCGTGGCCCCAGGCTGGCGATTCCCGCCAAAGACAGTGGCCGTTCCCGGCAATGCCTGACCTCAAGATGGCGCCCATCCGCCATTTCAATCAGCACTGATGAGACGCGATTTGCAGGACCTGCGTCAGCGTTTCCCCGAGAGTAGTGGAACGGCAGCGGGGATATACGGAGGCTGCCTCCGGTGGACAACTGCGGACACAGCCTACTGAACGTCACTCGCTCCAGCCCAGCTGCTTTCCCACCCTTCGTCCGATCATACAGTCATAGCCTGCGGCAACCCTTGACCCTGGGAGGGGTCGAGATAGTGCAGACCTCAACACACGGTGCTGAACACACGGTGACCCCCTACGAGACCGGGGCTCCTGGACACGCCTGATCCCAGAGTTCCGACGGGCGACGCCACGCAGTCCAATGGGGCCAGAAAGCTCATGAAGCCCGGACACCCTGCCTCACGGTAACCCTCAGACAAAGCACCTGTAGAAGTCGCGCCGGATGCCACACCTGGAAGGTAACGGTGCTCTCACTAGTCAAGGCGGAAGGCCCCTGACCTAATCACATGGTCTTGGCCCCTGCAGGGTCCACCCCTTAGCCGCCGGCAACTGGCAGTCAAAGCGCGTTGTCGGGAGGGGGGCACAGATGCAGAGAGCACGACCGCCATTAGAGGTGGTCGTCTAGAGAGTGCCCAGTAGACCCGCAGAAGCGGCCCGACTAGGTTGGGTGTGGCTTGTGGGCTGCCTGTGGCCCAGCTCATGCCCTACCGGCCCCCCTCCCCGCATGCCCAACGGCAGCCCCAACATCGCCTCAACTCCCACTCCAGGCTGGCCCGCAGACGACAAAAAGTGATACTGGATAGACTGAGGTGGACCCCCCGCTATGCTCTACAGATACCCCCTTCTCGCCTTTCTCACGGAGATAACCCCCCACCATAAGTGACGGCGCTCCACATAATAGAATGCCCGGCCCATCACTAGTGCGTCATACCTGCCAGAGACACAGCAACCCGCGACAAGCGCCCACACCGTGTCCGGCCTACCGTGCACCACTCCAACCGACACGATGGGGAAGCCAAAAGCTGCGACGAACATGGCGGTACAGGGGTCTACACTAGAAGCTCCCACAGGTGCCAAATCAGCATCCTCAACCGAACCTACAGTAGCGTCGGAACAATCTCTTTTGGATAAGCTCGACAAGGTACTGGCGGCTATTGATCACTCCAGAGTATCCATGGAAGAGTGGCTGGGCACCTTGAAAACGGACATTAGTCTCCTTCGAGACGACCACCGCAAACTGGCAGACAAAGTATCGGACGATGAGAAACTAATTGCCACCATGCAACCATCAGTCAAAGCGCACCAGGAGACGCTGCAGTCCCTCTTAGGTCGCATGTCTACCATGGAAGAGTGCATCGACGATCAAGAAGGCCGCTCGCGGCGATGCAACATACACGTGCTTGGGCTTCCAGAAGGCATCGAAGGGGCTGACCCGGTGGGGTACATGGAAACATGGACTAAATCCTTCACTCCCACCGTGGATCAGACGGCGTTCTTTTCCATTGAAAGGGCTCATCGGGTCCCAGCACGCCGGCCCCCGCCCGGTGCCCCGCCTCGACCAATGCTGGCAAAATTCCTTCATTTCCGCGACCGGGATGCGGTACTCAGGGCGGCCCGTCAATCTGGCCCCCTCCGCATAGAGAACAAACACATCATGCTCTTCCCAGACTACTCCCGAGCCGTCCAACGGCAAAGATCATCGTTCTTGGAAGTGAAACGCCGCCTGCGGGCAGAGAACATACAATATTCCTTGCTGTTCCCGGCCCGACTCAAAATCATACACGACGGCTCCGCCGTCTTCTTCACAACTGCGGAGGAGGCACACGACTGGGTGGATCAGCATTGCACGCAGGGCCGTGTAGCGGCAGTCACCCGGGACCAACGCCCGAAGACACCAGGCCCCAGACGACGACGCTCGCTGCGACGCAACAGACGAGGGGACACGATGGCCCTATCTCGCTCCCTGGGGTCGCCCGATCTAGAACAAATCATGCAAGAGATGCGCAGGGCTCTGAAGGCTGCGGCACACCTCCGACCTTCCCCCCCTGCAACGGACATTGACCGTACTCCGCACCTCTTCTTATCTGACGGAAAGGAAGACAGTGAGGAGTCGCAATCCAGAGTGGACTCTGTGACCCCGCCCTTGGTCACCCCACAGACTGCCGACGACCTGATCTGACCCGACCCACGGTAGACTCTTTGGGCGATGGGAGGGGGGTTTCCTGGTCTTTTTAGTTGACCAAGGACTAAATGCCTGGTAAGTGAAGATGCACACCACCAGCACTACACCCACCTGCTTACACTACAGACCATCTGGCGCATAATACTTGTACAAATGCCCTCACGGTACAATACCTTGCGGGCACGCGACGCCACTCCCACAGAATGTTCAGGCTCTCTTCTCACACGAGAGTTCGTTTGGACGTATTGCCGTTGGCGATAGGTCCCCAGCATTGGGGCCGTGCCCCCACCCCAGTTATCATCCCATATGCTACCCTACCACACTACACTGTGTCATCACGTCCATACCGTCAGAACATCGCTACTACACTAGGACTGCGCAGGCGCGGGAGGGGACTGAAAGGAGTCATGCCTCGCCGATGGGTCCGGCCATCCTCTCCTCCTCCACCAACCCCCATACATTTTAATGGCACATAAAGGCACTATCACCATCCTCTCACTCAATGTGCGAGGCATGCACACCGCGCGCAAGCGATACTCAGTGTACGTCTACATAAAGCAGCAGAAAGCGCAGATAGCGTTGTTGCAAGAAACCCACCTCAACATAGGGGAATTAGCCAAGCTACGCAAGCGCTGGCGAGGGACCTTTTGTGGCACTATATACTTGGCCTATGCTTGGGGGACCTTTATATGGGTGCGCCCAGGCGTCCTATTCCAGGAGCAGTCTAGAACTATTGACCCAGACGGACGCTACGCCCTGTTACAAGGCCTTTTGGATGGGCAACCAGTACTATTGGGTAGTGTTTATGCGCCCAACGTGGACCAGAGTAAATTCTGGGACACGCTCTCCCTACCGTTAAGCTCTTACATCCAAACCCCTTGGATTCTAGGCGGGGACTACAACTGCGTGCAAAACACGGCCCTGGACAGATCTTACCCCCTCATCCAGCGTCCCCCGTAACAACTCAGGCCAAGCGGTTCGCAGCTTGGGCAGCACACTGGTCGTTGACGGACGCCTGGCGCTCTAAGTACCCGACCACTCGGCTCTACTCATTCCACTCGGTTCCACATGATCTCAAAGCTCGGCTGGACAGTTTCCTCTGTTCCCCCTCCATTCTGCCCACTGTTCTGGACTCTGATTACTTAGGCAGGGTGCTGTCAGACCACGACGCCCACACACTCACTCTCATATGGCGCCCCCCCAGACCTCCGGTTCCCACCTGGCGCCTACCCAAAGACTGCCTGGATGACCCGATCTTCAAGCAAACGCAAGAGGAACACATACAACACTACTTTAGGGAAAACACTGACACAGCCACTACCCACGCAGCGGAATGGGACGTGTTTAAAGTCGTCATACGGGGCACATGCATCCAACACATCACTGGGGTACGCCAAGTCCTCGAGCGCCGCATCCAGGATACGGAGCAGACGCTGGCCACGCTCACGCGAGCAGCTGACCAACATAAAGCCACACCAGCCCAAATAGCGAACGCCAAAACCGCATACGCGGAGGCTCTAGATGACCTCCGCAGATATAATTTTAGAGCATACGCGGCTCAGGTGCACAGAGAAGGGGACAGAGCGGGCGCTCTATTAGCGTGGCTGGCGAAACAGGACACAACTCTTCCGCCGATCACGGCCATCCGCACTGACCCGAACACTCGCCTTCACTCGCAGGCTCCCATCCTGGATGCCTTCCAGAGGCACTAGGCGCAACTGTATGCGAACCCCACCTTAGTGGACACTGAACGCCTCGCCCGATTCCTGCGCCGGTACCCTCTGCCCCGTATAGTACGTAGAGACCAACAGAACTTAGACGAACCCATAGATGCGACTGAGGTCAGGCGGGCACTTCAGTCGCTGGCCACCGGTAGGGCTCCTGGGCTGGACGGCCTCCCACTGGAGTTTTTTCGCACCTTTGCGACACAATTGGTCCCCCAACGGGTGAAACAGTTCCAGGCGGCTCTGGACGGAGGCGCCCTACCACAGTCCATGTGCGAGTCGGTTATAGTCTCCCTCCTCAAACCGGACAGGGATCCACACCTAATGGGCTCCTATCGGCCCATAGCCCTGTTGCCCACTGACTATAAAATCTACGGGAAGATCCTGGCAGACAGGATCGCCACGGTCCTCCCAAAATTGATCCACCCGGACCAAAACGGGTTCGTGCCTGGTAGGAACACTTCCTACAACATACGGCGCCTGTTCCACGTTCAGGACCAGATTCGGGACCGCTTTCCCCATGCAGCGTGTCTGGTCTTGGACCTGGAGAAAGCTTTTGATACCCTCCTATGGCCGTATCTTTTCCAGGTCCTGCGATTGATGGGAGTGGGGCCCCAACTACTGGCGTACACCAAGCTTATCTATTACACACCCACCTCCAGAGCAAAACTGGGGCCCCTCATATCTCCTCCGTTCCCGGTGCGCCGGGGTACCTGCCAGGGCTGCCCGCTCTCCCCCTTGCTCTTCGCCATGGCGATAGAGCCTCTGGCGACCCACCTCCGCAAGGGAAGTGAGGGCTGGGGTATCCCAATCAATCCACGCGGTATCCCTCTACGCGGATGACATGCTTGTCTACGTCCGGGACATTGCGTCAGACCTCACCCCCATCTTACGCATACTAAAGGACTTCGTGGCAGCGGCGGACTTCAAAGTAAATTGGTCCAAATCGACGGTATACCCCCTTGTGCAGGATCTCCCTCCATGTCCGCTACGTCTGGACAGCATCAGTCTATCATGGAGTCCCCGGGTGGTACGATAGCTGGGTGTCTGCTTATACCACACGCCGCAAGACCTCTACGACGGGAACTACCGCAGGGCGATGGCTGGCATCCGATCCTCCGTACATTTTTGGAAAGATCTCCCCTTGGCGGTCGCCGGCAAAATCGCAGTTGCCAAGATGATACTCGTCCCGCGATCACTATACTATTTTGCTAACCTTACAGTGGTCCCTCCGCGCTCCTTTTTCCGGGAACTGGACACTCTCCTCGGGACCCTAATCTGGGGGTCGGGGCGCCGGCGAATTGCCCTCGCTAAACTGCAGCTGCCCCTGGACCAAGGGGGGCTGGGTGCCCCCTCCTTCGAGGCATACTTCCTTGCTGCCCAGCTTCAATGGGTGTCACGCTGGACAGCGGGCCGTGCACTAGGGGAACTGACCACAACCGCCGGGCAGATCCAGATCCCAACCATCAACCGCATGCTGTTGCCAGGAGCGACACCGCTTCTCAACAAACCTCTCCAGGTGACAGTGGCGCACGCCTGCCTGACGCGCGTGCATAGGATGCACCGCGAGGCGCCCATGTACTCCCCCATCCTGCCGTTGGTGGGTTTCCCCAGAGGTCGGGCACACTACACGGAACGGATGCTTCACACATGGACAGAGCACGCACTTACAGAAGTAGGCTCACTCTACTTAAACGGGCAACTGCAGACGTTTGTGGAGTTGGCGGCTGACGTGGAACTCCCCAGTGGGCAATTCCTTTTGCACAGCCAACTGATCGACGACTGCCGCCGCATGTGGCACATGATAGATACTGAACCGACTACACACCCGGTAATTCACACACTACTGCAAATGGGCCCGGGACGACACCTGGTCACCTGGATTTACAAAGCGATACGGGCCCTAAATCCACTCACCCTGGCGCCCCTTCGGGACAAATGGGAAATCGAATTCCAAAGACCGCTCCACGACAAGGAATGGGCCCGCGCCCTTGAGTTCCCTAAAAAAGTATCCCGCAACTACTGCTTCAAAAACATACAACTGCACATACTGCACCGAGCATACCTTACTCCCGAGAAGCTGCAGCAATACTACCCAGATGGGTCCTTCACATGTCCCAGATGCCCAGAACCCTGCGCCTCCTTTAAACACATGTTCTGGGACTGCCCAGCGCTATGCACTTATTGGACCACTATCCACGCTACCCTCCTTACAGTCACGGGGCTCTCGGACATCCATACATGGGAGGCCTGCGCATTGGGTACTAACAAACTCCGCAAGAGTATGAAGGTCGAGACACGCTTCGCGTCCCTGGCGCTCCTTCTCGCTAAGCGATGCATAGCAATGCATTGGAAGGCACCGGGGGGACCCCCATTAGCGACGTGGGTGGGGGCAGTCAAAAAATGGGGCGCGGCAGAGGAAGAAGTACTTCGCACTGAAGAAGTCAAAGGAGCCCGCAAACATCCCATATCTATGCTAAGGGCTCTCCTACTCCACTCCTTCACACAGGAAACACCCCATGAGCCAGGGTCCCAAGCACCCCGCTCAGCCGCAACACAAGCGCGCCCCGCGGCAACTCAAAGCAGTCCCCCTGCGAAACAAGCGACGGGTGGGTCAGGGCCAGAGACTACGACCGGACAATAAACACATCATCCCTCACGCGACCTTCCATTGTACCCCCCCCTGCGCATGCACAACCCGTGACCACACCAGACTGTTATAGCTAGACGGCCCCTACCATGTGACATGACACGAGACACAGTGTATCCCAGTTATATTTCCCCAGTTTCTTCTGTTCAAATCATTAGCTGGCACATAGCACCAACTACAGCGTAGAGCTGACAATGTGAGCGAGCGCCCGACTCCCAGTACAGCTCATAGACTACCTTGCATGGACTCAGACCCCGCCTCACTCATCTATCTGAATCAACACGGTCACTTCCACAACTGTTCAGTGAGGCACATACTAAGCTGTTATTTTACTCCATGACAAGCTGTATCACCAATGAATCTTATGCTCTACTTGCAATTGCTACTATTGTACTGTACTTCTAAGGAAAAATGCCAATAAAAATGATTTAAAAAAAAAAAAAGAGGCAAAGAACTCAGTGCAGCCTAATATGGCCATAGCTAGGCACGATGTACACAATACTGTGGAACTTACAAAACACATTTAGGAACAACCTTTGTGCTAGTTAATCCAGAGCAGTAGGCTCTAATGCCAGCAGGTAGTCATGCAGCTGTTGCCAAATGCCTTTTGGTCTGGAAGTCGGGGGCTGTAACTTGGCATATAGCTCACTTGCAGTATCGAGGTGCATCAGGCTTTTTAGCCACGCTGTGTCAGTCAGTGAATGTCTGCTACCCAACTGAAGGGCAATCTCACACTTAGCCAGCAACAATACAATAGCAGTGAACCGGCAAGCACTCTTCGGTATATCCTAAACATAACCCAGCAAGGCAAGTAGCAGGTCCGGAGAAAGATCAGTACCAATCATACGGAGAGCTGGGAGTATCAATCTAAACTTAACACCCATTAACATTGCTACAATTGTGCCTTCCCGTCTCGGGTCTCCTGCATCCCTGGTTTCCTGCAAGTTTGCCAGGGGCGGCTCCTCCGCTAAGGCG
This sequence comes from Calotriton arnoldi, assembly GCA_963921515.1. Taxonomy (NCBI): domain Eukaryota; kingdom Metazoa; phylum Chordata; class Amphibia; order Caudata; family Salamandridae; genus Calotriton; species Calotriton arnoldi. Next base: position 708,775 of record CAWUFW010009066.1, on the reverse strand, counting down.
GAGGAGCGTCGCCCCACTGCTCTCAGAGCAATGGAAAAGGGAAAAATAAAATGATAACAAGATTATTATAATATTTTTTTTTCTGCGGGGTTGGGTTATGGCAGGGCGGGCTGGTGGCTGAGGGAGGAGTAGTGGACTGTGCACACTAAGGGCGCAGGACTGCTTGGCCGGCCATCTAGGGACGGCCAAAAACAGTCCTGCTCACTTTGAATGTTCCCCATACCCACATTGCAGCGTTGTGATTGGCTCAGGGGAGCCTGTGTGCTTCCGGACTCTTCAGCAACAAGGGAGAAAAGATGGAGGCGGCCGCAGCCTGAGGAGGTAAGTGTTTTCTTTTTTGTTTTAAATTATTTTGTCCCCCCCAATCACCTGTCCCCCCACTGCCCCGCCCCCCCACCCGCCCCCATTCCCTGCCAGCCACCACTGAAGTTTGACCCAGCCAGTCATCGTGCCAGCCACTGAAGCTGGGCCACCAAGTAATACATTTCGAAATCCGGGACACCCAGACCCCCACGACTGGTGGACCACAGCAGGATAGTTAAAAATATTCTCTGCCGGCCTCCATCCCATATAAACTCTCTGAGCACTGTATTGAGAGACTGAAACCATGTCTGTGGTATCCAGAGGGCAACACTGACATGTAGAGTGTCTGTGTAGAACAATATCAGACTGCAATCTTTTAATTATGTGAGTGCATTAAGGAAAGTCTGTCACGGCCATTGCCCATGACGGCTGGAGGCAAAGTCTCTTGATAATACGGTCTACGGCACGATTCAGGAAGCTGTAGAACATTATTTTACAGAGAATGAGAGCTCGGTGGTACCCAGCTGTACAGAGTGGGAAGCCATCAAAGTAGTGCACATAAAAACATGTAAAAAATATGTTCCTGAAGCTGTTAGGGTTGGAAAAGGATATGCCTAGGCCCAGCTTCCCTACCATGTTACCTGTGACTGGTCCTCCAACCAGTCTAGGCCCTTTCGGACCCCGGCCTTGCGCCTTGATGCCCTTGCCTCGCTCCTCCTGCTTCTTCCTCTCTTCCCTCTAACTCGCTTTCCTCTCACTCTCTCTTGTGCCTGCTCTGATCTTTTCATGCCCTCTCTCATCAAGGCCTCTTTCTCTCTTTTGCCTCTCTTTTTGCCTCTTTTTGTGTCTTTGGCCCTCTTTCTCACACTTTTTCTCACTATTTGCTCTCTTTTTCTCGATTCTTCAATCAATTAATCAATCACAGAATTTGTAGAGCGCACTACTTACCCGCGAGGGTCTCAAGGCGCTGGGGAGAGGGAAGGGGGGGGGGTGCTGCTACTGGTCGAACAGCCAGGTCTTGAGTAGCCTCCTGAAGGTCAGCAGGTCTTGGGTCTGTCGTAGGCTTAGTGGAAGGGTGTTCCAGGTCTTGGCGGCGAGGTGTGAGAAGGATCTGCCGCCGGTGGTTGTTCTTCGAATGCGAGGGACGGTGGCGAGGGAGAGGTCGGCGGAGCGGAGCTGGCGGTGTGGGACGTAGAAGAAGAGTCGTCTGTTGAGGTAGGCTGGGCCAGTTTTGTGGAGTGCCTTGTGTGCGTGGATGAGGAGTTTGAAGGTGATCCTCCTGTCGACGGGGAGCCAGTGCAGGTTCCTCAGGTGGGGGGTGATGTGGCTGCGGCATGGTACGTCGAGGATCAGGCGTGCGGAGGCGTTTTGTATGCGTTGCAGTCGCTTGATGAACTTGGCCGGGGCTCCCGCGTAGAGGGCGTTCCCATAGTCAAGTCTGCTACTGACGAGGGCCTGGGTGACTGTTCTTCTTGTGTCTGTCGGGATCCACCTGTAGATCTTGCGAAGCATGCGGAGGGTGTTGAAGCAGGAGGAGGAGACTGCGTTGACTTGCTTGGCCATGGAGAGCGTTGAGTCGAGGATGACTCCCAGGTTGCGTGCGTGGTCGGTGGGTGTCGGGGCTGCTCCCAGCGTCGTTGGCCACCAGGAGTCGTCCCAGGCTGAGGGGTTGGAGCCGAGGATGAGGACCTCCGTCTTGTCCGTGTTCAGCTTTAGTCGGCTGATCTTCATCCAATCGGCGACGGCCTTCATTCCTTCATGGAGATTGGCTTTGGCGGCAAGGGGGTCCTTGGTGAGGGAGAGGATCAGTTGAGTGTCGTCGGCGTAGGAGATAATGTTGAGGTCGTGCTGTCTGGCGATGCGTGCGAGCGGGGCCATGCAGATGTTGAACAGTGTTGGGCTGAGGGAAGATCCCTGGGGTACGCCGCAGATGATCTCAGAGGCTTCGGATCGGAAAGGTGGGAGGCGGACTCTCTGGGTTCTGCCGTCGAGGAAGGAGGTGGTCCATTCCAGGGCCTTGTCTCGGATCCCTGCGTCGTGGAGGCGTGCGCGTAGAGTGCGGTGGCAGACAGTGTCGAAGGCGGCGGAGAGGTCCAGCAGGATGAGGACTGCGGTCTCACCGTTGTCCAGCAGGGTCCTGATGTCGTCGGTGGCGGCGATGAGGGCAGTCTCAGTGCTGTGGTTGCTGCGGAACCCCGATTGGGATGGGTCCAGGATGCTGTTTTCTTCTAGGTATCGGGTTAGCTGTTTGTTGACGATCTTCTCGATGACCTTGGCTGGGAACGGAAGCAGGGAGATGGGCCGGAAGTTCTTGAGGTCTCTTGGGTCCGCCTTGGGTTTTTTGAGTAGGGAGTTGATCTCTGCGTGTTTCCAGCTCTCTGGGAAGGTCGCGGTCTCGAAGGAGAGATTGATAACGTTGCACAGGTGGGGTGCGATGGAGCTGCTGGCTTTGTTGAAGATGTGGTGCGGGAAAGGGTCTGACTGGGAGCCGGAGTGTATTGTGCCCATGGTCTTGATGGTGTCATCGATGTTCACGCTGGCCCAGGCTGGCAAGGGGTCATGGTCGATGGTGTGCGGCGGGTCTGGAGTATCTATCTTGGTGGGGGCTGTCTGGGTGTTGAAGCTGTCGTGGATGTCGGCGATCTTGCGGTGGAAGAAGGTGGCGAGGGAATCGCACAGGGCTTGCGACGGCGGGATGTCGTTGGTGTTGGAGCTGGGGTTGGAGAGTTCCTTCACGATGTTGAAGAGCTCCTTGCTGTTGTGTGCGTTGTTGTCGAGGCGGTCTTTGAAGGAGATTCTCTTGGCGGACCTGATGAGGTGGTGGTGGTTACGGATGGCGTCTTTATGGGCTGTGTGGCTGTCCGGTGTCTTATCACTGTGCCATTTCTTCTCAAGTTTCTGGCAGGTACGCTTGGAAGCTAGGAGTTCCGGGGTGAACCAGCTGGCTCTTTTGGTGGTGTCGCTGTAGGTGAGTTTTTTCAGCGGGCGAGGGTGTTGGCACAGTCGTCTATCCATCGTCTGAGGTTGCAGGCAGCGTCGTCGGTGTTGGATGGGTCGGAGGGAGGGCTGAGAGCGATTCTTCATACTTTAGTGCCTTTCTCCCTTTTTCCTTACACTTTGTGCGTTCAGCTCTCTTTTTCGTTTAAGTGCCTCTCTCTTCTCACTTCTCGAGTGCCTTTCAGCCTTCTGCTCTTTACTTCTCCTCCCCCCACCCTCCACTCTAGTTCCTCTCTTTGGGCCTTTTCCCCCTTGAGCGCCTTTCTTTCATTTTCTGCTTTCAGCCTCAATTTCCTTTTGTGCTACTTCTCTCCTCTTCTCTCACCCTGCTTGCCCCTTCAGGCCCCCTCAATATCCTCACACTTTGTCCCCCCACACTTTGTCCCCCTCCTGCTTTCCCCCGCTCCTTACCTGCTTCCTGCATCGTTTGCTTCTTCTTATGTCTTCTTTGTGCCCATTCTAGCCCTGCCCCCCACCCCCTCGCACATCTCCCCCTTACGCTTCTCCCCCTCACAGGACCTACATAATGGCGGCCATACTGCGACTGCACAGCGGGAGGCACCAAAGGCAAGCCCGTCTGCCCTGACCATGCCTGGACCGCGCCCCCAGCATAGCAACCCCTGGTCCGATCAGCCTCCGGCCGTTACCCTCAATTCACTCACCCAGAGACCCCAAACCACCCACTGCTGCCGCACCGCACCACACATCATGGTAGACCCTTCTCCTGCTTCCACTACAGCTTTACTTGCAATGACACACCTACACACGCCGCCCACACCTCCACACCCGCACCACCCACTCAGATAACACACACAACATGCCACACCAGGATCTCAGCAAACACTCTTGTGACTGCTCCTCAGCACCCGTTCGCTCAGCAAACACGCCATCGAAATCTGAGATCTCCACAGCAACAGTGCGCCAGACTCCTCTTCCTCAAAGACACCTAGTTAAACCTAACGTCAACTCCCAACATCGCCGTGGCCATCCCAGCGGCTACGAAATTGCTCAACAAAACTGTATTCACAAATCAGGAGGAGGACTCGCAATTATCTACAAAGACACCTTCAAGTGCACTACAACCAAGGACTCAGACACCCTGTCATGAAACACATGCACTTTAGCCTATGAACAAACAAAAGCTTCAGCGTAAAAGGAACCCTAGCATACAGACCACCTGGACCACGAACAAACTTCAGCAAACTCATCACAGACTTCATCGCTCCCCTCACCATCAATTCCAAGGACTTTATACTACTCAGCGACCTCAATTTCCACCTGGAGGACCCAACCGATCCCTGCTCCACAGACCTCCTAAAAAGTCTCAACAAAATCAGACTCACTCACCCAGCTTGTCACAGACCCAACACACATCACAGGACACACTCTGGATCTAATCTTCGCTACCGGCAACAAAATTAAATAAATCTTTGCCTCACCGCTAACATGGACCGAATACACCTACTTAGGGGAATACACCTACTTAGGGGAATACACCTACTTAGGGAGAATTTTCTCTAAAATCACTGCAGAATACACCTACTTAGGGAGAATTTTCTCTAAATCACTGCAAAACTTGCTTCACATACAGAATCTGAACCGGAAAGTCGACATCCACGTGGGGGCACTCTTACGATTATATGCCTCGACCGGTCAAAGGCATTTTTACTCTTTTCCTCAGGTATATAGTGCTAAGAATCCGCCAGTACTATCATACGCTCTTGAATACATCCCATTAAGTCAATGGAAATACCTGGACTTAAAAGAAGGGAAAGTCCTCCGGAAACTTACAAAGATGTCTCAAGCAGTTCCGGTACAAGCTCTTCGCCTTGAACTTTCACTGGTTAGCTCTTATGCTAGAGGAATTAGCAATATTATTAGATGGGCATATAACCTCATCCATGCGGAGCAAGGAACGCTACGATCCCTATTAAAAATAAAGACATTCGAACAAGGTTTGCAGAAATATGTATTTCGCAGGAATGTCTCAATTGCTTTTAAAATATCAAATGTTAATATTAATATGTTGCAATCTTGGACTCCTGCCCAACTGAAGCTCTTTTTAAAACATCTGACACCAAGGTTAAGCTTTGAACTTGATACACAGCATTGCTCCAAATTGACATTATTTAAAAATCATGCTGAAACAATTGTATATAGGAAAATACAGCAGTATATCTTTTTTAACCTAAAGCACGGTGCCAGGCGATCGATCATACTACTCCGGCTTGGGATACTCCCTTTAAAATCTCTTACCTACAAGTGGCTCCCAAAAGAAGAAACTAGCACGTACTGTAATCTATGTAATGGCGGGGAGCAAGATCTGGAACACATGTTATTTGTTTGCCCAAATGTGACAGTTGTAGAAGCAAGAAAAAGGTTTATACAACCCATTCGTAGAAAATGTCAAATTAACTCAGTTCAGACCTTGATTTCGCTTTGTAAGGTACCACCAAATGAATTTGTTTGCTACAATCTATTCAAATTTTTAAAATCTTTTTTAACTTTGTACTAGAATGGCGATTTTTATCAATTTATTGTTGAATTTTAATGGTAAATTTTATGTATTAAATATTTGTTGTTCTCAGCCGAGAACTAAATCAAATAAACTTAACTTGAACTCTGGATCTAATCTTCGCTACCGGCAACAAAATTAAATACATCTTTGCCTCACCGCTAACATGGACCGACCACTCTATAATACGGGAAACAGCCACTACAACGTGGTCATAACCACGCGTGACAGTTACCACAAAGCTATTACCACACATATGCCTTTAACACGCATGCCTTTATTACGAATATGCCTTTACCATGCATGCCTTTACAATGAATTTCGTTCTAAAGGCATGAATGATAAAGGCATATGCGTGGTATAGGTTTTAAAAGTATTATTTATTTTAATTTTGTAATTTCTTAATGGTAAAGGCATATGTGTGGTAACGTTTTTACAGGTAAGTACAGGTAAGTATTAAGTGATATAATATATACACATACATATATAGTGAGAGAGAGTTTTTCTAGAGGTTAGGGTAGGTATAGGTTTGTGGGTGGCAAGGGCATTTTTAGGTTTTAGGGTGGGTATAGATTTTTGGGTGGTAAGGGCATTTTTAGATTTTAGAGAGAATATAGGGTTTTTGGGTGGTAAGGGCATTTTTAGGGTTTAGGGTGGGTAAGGCTTTTTGGGTGGCAAGGGTAATTTTAAGGTTTACGGTGCGTATGGGTTTTTGGGTGGCAATGGTAATTTTAGGGTTTAAGGTGGGTATGGGTTTTTGGGTGGCAAAGGATTTTCAGTGTTTAGGGTGGGTATGGGTTTTTGGGTGGCAAGGGTAATTTTAGGGTTTAGTGTGGGTATAGGCTTTTGGGTGACAAAGGAATTTGGGGTTTTGGGTGGCAAGGGTAATTTTAGGGTTTAGAGTGGGTATGGGTTTTTGGGTGACAAAGGAATTTGGGGCTTTGGGTGGCAAGGGTAATTTTAGGGTTTAGGATGGGTATGGCTTTTGGGTGGGAAGGGATTTTCAGTGTTTAGGGTGGGTATGGGTTTTTGGGTGGCAAGGGTAATTTTAGGGTTTAGTGTGGGTAAGGTTTTTTTGGGTGGCAAGGGAAGTTTTAGGGTTTAGGGTGGGTATGGGTTTTTGGGTGAAGCGTAATTTTACGGTTTATGGTGGGTATGGGTTTTTGGGTGGCAAGGGATTTTCAGTGTTTAGGGTGGGTATGGGTTATTGGGTGGCAAGGGTATTTTAAGGTTTAGTGTGGGTATGGATTTTTGGGTGGCAAAGAAATGTGGGGCTTTGGGTGGCAAGGGTAATTTTAGGGTTTAGGGTGGGTAAGTATTTTTGGGTGGCAAGAGTAACTTTATGGTTTAAATTGGGTATGGGTTTGGGCTTTTGGGTGGCAAGAGTAATTTTAGGGTTTAGGGTGGGTGCGGGTTTTTGGGTGGCAAGGAATTTAAGGGTTTAGGTTGGGTATGGTTTTTTGGGTGGCAAGGGTAATTTTAGGGTTGAGGGTGGGTGTGGGTTTTTGGGTGGCAAGGGAATTTTAAGGCTTAAAGGTGGTATGGGTTTTTGTGTGACAAGGGAATTTTTTAGGGTTTAGAATGGGTATGGGTTTGGGGTGGCAAGGGTAATTTTGGGGTTTAGGGCGGGTAAGGGTTTTTGGGTGGCAAGGCTAATTTTAGGGTGGGTATGGGTTTTTGGGTAGTAAGGGTAATTTTTGGGTTTACAGTGGGAATGGGTCTTTGGGTGCTAAGGGTATTTTTAGGGTTTAGGGTGGGTATGGGTTTTTGGGTGGGAAGGTGATTATATATATGTGTGTGTGTATATATATATATATATATATATATATACACACAAGCATACGTATACATACATGCATCTGTGTGTGTATATATATATATATATATATATATATATATATACACACACACAAACTTCACCCTGATGTAAGGACTCACTCGACAGGCAGATGATTCTCTGAACCCTTTAATTAAAAAACGGCATTTGTATTCCAATTGATTACTTCGCCTGACGCGTTTCGGAGCACCCAGGCTCCTTATTCATAGGTAGTGCTTGAAAACCACAGTTCTGTTGACACATTTTTTTATTTCATCTGCATGTCATCACTTGATTGCCCTCCGGTGGGCCTCCCAGGTGAGTAAATTCCAAATGCATGCTGGTACTTGCAGTATGTGTCAACCCGATTAATCCCCTCTGGTAACACATACTGCAAGTACTAGCATGCATTTGGAATTTACTCACTTGGGAGGCACACCGGAGGGCAATCAAATGATGACATGAAATAAAAAAGTGTGTCAACAGAACTGTGGTTTTCAAGCACTGCCTATGAATATGGCAAAAAGAACAATTGATGGCCAGAATGCAGAACAATGTCATACATTCACCCCAGTACAGAGATCTGGGCCTAAATCCATCGTTTTTTTGCTCACCATGCCATTCCAGCTTGGACCCAGCCATATGCAAATCAGTCTTGACCCTGCGTCCAATGGGAACAGTCCAGCCCGAACTGCCAGGCCAGGTCCTCCCTGGACTGGAAACAAGCATTCTAGGACCAGTTTCGGGCTTTCAGCCCTCATCAGCCAGGATAGCTTGACTCCAGTGGAAAGGAGACCACGGGACCCACGTCTGGGCATACCCGTCCCACTCAGGGTGACAAATGCAAAAAGAACAATTGATGGACAGAATGCAGAACAATGTCATACATTCACCCCAGTACAGAGATCTGGGCCTAAATCCATCGTTTTTTTGCTCACCATGCCATTCCAGTTTGGACCCAGCCAAATAAGGAGCCTGCGTGCATGTGTCAGGCGAAGTAACCAGGCGCCAGGCTGGATCCGGAAGATTTTTCTTAGCAGTACCCCTGCACGCCGGTAGGTGGCGTCGGTCAACTCCGAGTGACGTCGTCAGAGTTGTGTTCATCGTCATTGTGACGTCCGCGTCGTCAATATAACCGCCACTCCGGCACGCTGACATCAGTACTTTTCATGACTTTCCACACCAGAAGCGCGGATCCAGGAAGGGACTGACCATGGTGTTTTAAATAAAATGAACCACTAGGGCCCTGAAGGGAAACATCCTTGACACCTAAAGCCAATTTCGCAGTGCGGGGATAATGGGGGGGTCGGTAAGGAATCTGGGGCTAGATCATGCCTCTACCAGATAAGGCATTACCGAAGGTAAGTAACTTGTCCCTCTGATAAGAGACATCTAGCCACAGATTCCTTACATTTGAACAGATACCCAAGCAATACCATTCCTGGAAGAGGGACTGCAGAACAGCTTAGACCAGAAAATCCTGTAAAACAGAGCAACCAAACAGGCCTTCTCTGCGAACCTGAGAATCCAGGCAGTAGTGTCTGGCAAACGTGTGCAGAGATGCCCACATGGCAGCTTGGCAGATATCGGAGACGGGAACACCACGCTGGAGAGCCGTGGTGGCCTCTTTTGCCCTGGTGGAATGGGCCCTAAGCCCTTCAGTGGGATCCTTCTTCACTAAGGCGTAACAGATTTTTATACAGAGGATAACCCACAGGGATATAGTCCTCTTCTGGACAGCACGTCCTTTCTTTGCCCCCACGTGTCCTATAAAAAGTTGGTCATCCACCCGGAACTCTTTGGTTCGATCGAGGTAGAACGATAACGCACTTTTTGGGTCCAGACGATGGAGATGCTCCTTGGAAGGATGTGGGGGTGCATAGAAGGTGGGCAGGGTAACAGAATGTCCCAAATGGAAGGGGGTTACCACCTTAGGCAGAAAGGATGCCCTAGTCCGGAGTACTACTTTGTCCGGAAAGATCGTCAGGTAAGGAGGCTGTGAAGACAGTGCCTGCAGTTCACAAACTCTCCTGGCAGAGATTATTGCCACCTGCCAAAAGCTGTCTTGATGGTGAGCAACCACAGAGGACAGTTAAGCAGCAGCTCAAACAGTGCAAACATCAGAAAGGTGAGAACCAAGTTAAGGTCCCACTGTGGCATGATAAAAGGTGAAGGAGGAAACAAATGGGTTAACCCCTTCAAGAATCTCTGCACCAGGGGAGATTTGAAAAGAGATGGCTGATCAGGTAGATGAAGAAAAGAAGAAAGGGCCGAAAGGTAGCCCTTTAATGTGCCCAGAGCAGAGCCTTGCTGGGCCAAAGAAAGTATAAACAGAAGGAATTCAGATAAGGGAGCAGATAAAGGGTCAATAGACCTGTCTGTACAATATTTTCAAAATGTGTTCCCTCGGCAGGCGTATACCGATTGTGTGGAGGGACGAATGGCTGCCAAGATAACCTCAAAGACTTCGGGAGGGAGGTCAAAAGCTGTCAACTGTCGCGGCTCAGTCTCCACAAAAGGAAGCGAAGAGTGGACAGGTTCAGCTGGAGAACCCTCCCCTGCTGCGACAGAAGATCCTCCCGAAGGGGCAGCCTGACCGGAGGATCGATGCTCATGTCTAGAAGCTCGGGATACCAAATTCTCCGTGCCAAGTCTGGAGCCACAAGAATAACTTGTGCCCAATAGATCCTGATTTTCTTGAGCACTCTGGGCAGGAGAGGTATGGGCAGAAAAGCGTAAAGGAGGCGTGAGCTCCACTCGTGACGAAAAGCGTCACCGAGCAAGTGCCGCCTTGGAAACACTAACGTGCAAAACTGCTGACACTGCGCGTTCTCCGGAGGCGAACAGATCTAACCAAGGCTCTCCCCACCGCTGAAAGAGACCTTGTGAAACCTCTGGATGGAGACGCCATTCGTGATCCGCGAGGCACCTTTGGTTGAGCTTGTCCGCCCTGGCGTTCAGAGAACTGGCCAGGTGTTGAACCACCAGGGAAATGCCCTATTGTTCCAGCCAAGTCCAGAGCGCAGGGCCTCTTGACAAAGAGTCCACGACCCCACTCCGCCCTGTTTGTTGCAGTACCACATGGCGGTAGTGTTGTCCGTGAACACCTGTATGAGCCTTCCCTTTATCAACGGCAAAAAGGCTTTCAGTGGCAGTCGGATCGCTCGAAGCTCCAACAGATTGATATTGAGCTTGGCTTCCGCCGGAGACTAGAGTCCTCTGATCTCCACCTCCCCCAGATGGCCACCCCATCCCAGAAGGGACGCATCTGTCACTACTGTGAGATCTGGGTGGGGAAGGGAGAGGGGTCTGCCCTTGAACCAATCGCAGTCTGTTAGCCACCACTGCAGGTCTCTCGCAGTGCCCTCTGAAATCTGAACCAGGTCGGTGAGATTTCCTCGATGCTGCGCCCATTGGAACTTTAGGTCCGACTGCAGAACCCGCATGTGCCACCGTGCATGGATCACTAGCAGGATGCAGGAGGCCATGAGGCTCAGCAGCCTCAGAGTCATTCTCACCGAAATCCAGGATAGAGGCTGAAACATCGGTATCATAGCCCGAATATCCTGGACTCGCCGTTCGGGAGGGTAGGCCCGAAACTGCACCGTGTCCAGAACCGCTCCAATGAAAGGGAGAGTCTGAAAGGGAGTCAGGTATGACTTCGGCACGTTGATAGTAAACTCCAGCGAATGCAGGAGGTTCGCCGTAGCCTGGAGGTGGGAGACAACCGCTTGGGGCGAGCCCGCCTTCAACAACCAGTCGTCGATATAGGGGAAGACTGGAACCCCTGATCTCCGCTGATGGGCTGCAACCACCGACATCACCTTTGTGAACACCCGAGGGGCGCTGGTGAGGCCAAAGGGGAGCACCACAAATTGAAAATGCTCATGACCCACCGCGAACCGCATGTAACTACGATGAGCATCTTGAATTTCTCCTTTTTGAGGAAGTAATTGAGGGCTCTAAGGTCTAGAATAGGACGAAGGCCTCCGTCCTTCTTGGGGACCAGAAAGTAGCGGGAATAGCAACCACTGCCTACTTCGGGCCTCTCTATAAGCTCCCTTGACCAAGAGAGTCTTGCCTTCCTCGCGGAGCAATGCAAGGTGATAATCCATCAGCCGATCGTACACTGGAGGCATAGATGGAGGAGGAGTCTCGAAGGGGAGGGAATAGCCCCTTCGGAATATTTGCAACACCCACCTGTCCGACGTGATATCTCGCCAGTGGTGGTGATGATGGCGTATTCTGGCAACCACTGGCCGAGAGTGATTGTGGGGGACCGGACTAGGAAGGTTTTGCGGTGGAGGAGGGGATCGTGGCTTGGCTTGACTTCTGGTTCCCCGACCCACAGGACCAGGGTGAACCGCATCCACTGCCTCACAGAGGTTGCTGAACTTGCAGGGCCTTCTGGTCAGCATAGGGTTGACACGGCTGAAAGCCCCTTCCATAGCCACGAAAGCAGCAAAAAGCAGATGAAGCCCTGGGGGTGGAGGTGGTGAGGCCCAAAGACTTAGCTGTGGCCCGCGGGTCTTGAAAGCGCTCAAGGGCAGCATCCGCCTTGTCTCCGAAGAGACAGGAGCCATCAAAGGGCATGTCCATGAGGTTAGCCTGGACATCTCCCGAAAAACCAGACGTTCTCAACCAGGCGTGGCGACAAACGGCCACCGTCGTGGAAATATCTCTACCTAGCAAGTCCGTCGTGTCCAAGCCACATCCGATGGCCAACTTAGCTGCGTCTCTCCCGTCTAATATATGGCCTGGGAGAGTAGGGCCCGGTCCTCCTCCGAGACTCTGGGGAGCACCTGCGCAACCGTATCCCATATCGAATGGGAGTAATGGCCCAAAAGGCATCTGTGTTCACCGACCGCAATGCCAGACTGGCGGAAGAAAAAAGTTCTCCAGTCTCTTGGATTCCCTGTCCGGGGGTGCGGAAGGGAACGCCCATGGGAAGTGGATGCCTGGACCACCAAGCTCTGCGGAGTGGGATGGATGGTGAGGAAAAGTGGGTCGCCCGGTGCAGGGCGATGGCGGCAGGCGATCGTCCTATTCACAGGAGCCCCTGTGCTGGGTTTGGACCAGGTTCCCAGAAGGACGACTGTTAAGGCCTCATTGAAAGGCAGTAGGGGTTCCGAGCTGGAGACCCAAGGCTGCAGGACCTCTATCAAGAGTTTAGTCTTGACCGCCACTGTAGGAAGCTGCAGGTCAAGGACCTCCGCAGCCCTACGCACCACCATGGTAAAAGATGCTCCCTCCTCCGTAGCCAGGGTAGGAAGGGAAAGCATGCCAGAGTCTGGGGAGGTGTCCAATCCACTGGCATCACCCAGTTCCTCGTACCAGTCCACATCTTGTCCTTGTGGGATTTCTAAGGGATCCTGCTCCCCCTCCCAATCCTCTTCCTTCATTCCCAACCCTTCAGAATAGGGCAGGGTGAATGTCATGGAGCCGTACGGCTCCGTCGGCGCCTGTCTCGGCGTCGGAGGACGCCCGACCGGCTCTGTGTCGTCGGGAATGAGGATCGGGGAGGCATTGCCGGTGGGCGCCCTCGATGCTGAGGACCTCGGCGCCAGACGCGATGCCGGGGAAGCTCGCTGTAGAGGTGCGACCGGCGTCAGTCCGGACCCGGAAACGGGTCTAACTGGAGGCCGTGGCACCGGAGCCACCAGCATGGGAACCATGGGGGACCCTATGTCTTCTGAGCCTGCGGGGTCCGAAGGCGCGCCGGCAGGGTCAGGCTGCCCCAATATGGCACACATGGCATCATAAAAATGCTTCAGCTGGGCGGGGGTCGCTCCCGGACCCGGAAAGGGAGGGAAACGCAGAGCCGACCCAGGCACCCGCTCCATGGAGCGAGGCCTCAAACGTCAAGGTTCCTCCACCATGTTGCGAGATGGGCGGGGCAAAGTCGAAGTATGCTTCGACTTCTTGTGCTTTTTGTGGTGCCTCTTACCTGACTTCGACTATTTCGATGAAGAGGACTTCGACTCACCGGAGCGGTGCTGGGACCTTCCGCTCCACCGAGACCGGGATCGAGACCGACGAGGCGACCTCCACAGTGCTGGATGCAGGGCCGCCAAAAGCTTTAGGGACCGCTCCCTCAAAGTCTTCGGCGCCATGGCCTGGAAGTCGGCGCACGACTCAGAGTCGTGGTCGCGCTCCAGGCACCAAAGACAAACCAAATGGGGGTCCATGACCGACATGGCACGGTGACAGGCGCCACACGGCTTGAACCCCGAAGTCTTCTTACGCGACATGACTCCTAACACAACAACAAAGTCAACAAAAAGTCGAAAAAAGTCTGTCAAAAAACGACAGGGGGTAGTTCTCTTCAACAGATCGGCGCTGGCTGGCGTGGAAAGAAAAGAACTGACATCAGCGCGCTGGAGTGGCGGTTATATTGACAACGCGAATGTCATGATTATGACGAACACGGTGCTGACAACGTCATGCGGAGTCGACCGACGCCACCTACCGGCGCGCAGGGGTACTGCTAAGAAGAATCTTCCGGATCCAGCCTGACGCCTGGAAGTTCAAAGGTAAGGAATCTGCGGCTAGATGTCTCTTTCAGATTGTGACCGTTAATGGATATCTTCCGATAGCCTGGGCAGAAAGATTGGTTATTCCGATGTTTAAAAGACGCTCTAAAAGTGGTCTCAAATGGCTACCTATTTCCCTCCTAGACCGTTTAACATTCAGGGAGAAATCAGGCAAGGGCGCATGTTGGCATCTTTCTAGTTTTCTTCATTTATAAACGGTGTGGATAGTTTACTCCAGGAAGTGGCCCTGACTCTCCATGATTGGAAGAAATGGCAGTCCTTGTCCTCCTCTATGCTGATGATGCCGTCCTTTTGTCAAGGACTGCAAATGGCCTGCAAAAACTGATGGATTGCTTCGCAGCATTTATGGAGGACAGGGATCTGAAAATAAACCTAAAGAAAACCTACATGATGATCTGTGGAAAGGGAGTTTGTAAATAATGTATTCATTATATCACTGGCACACCAATTGAAATGGTCACATCATTTATCCTACCTGGGTGTTCTCTTTAGCTCTAACAATTCCTGGACCAAACATATAGAAAACAACAGGCTAAAGATGAAACATGCCTGCAAGGGCATTTGCAGATTTCTCACTAAGCTAGGTTGTAAACCAATTTGGAAGATGGTCTCAATATATTGAGCCAAATGTGCATCTGCAGCTTCTTATGGCAGTGGGCTATGCGGTTTCCACTACCTCACAAATGCAAGGGAATACATTTCTTCGGTGAGTGCTTGCCACTCTACAATCTACCACAGCCTACTTAGTACATAAGGAATTGGGCATGCAGTATTTGGAAGATGTACAGCAATAAAGCCTGTCCAGTTGTGGCATTCTTTTTGGAGCAAAGAAGAGACCAAGTTCACAAACGAACAAGTTACTTACCTTTGGTAACGATATATCTGTAAGAAACATAGGTTAGTTATAGATTCCTTACCTTAGAATTACCCCCAGGCGTCAGACTGGATCCGGAAAGTTTTTTCGTCAGCAGTACCTCTGCACGTCGAAAGGTGGCATCAGGCGGCTCCGCATCCGTCGTTGGAGCCGTGGTCCCCGGGATGACGTCGTGATAGCTACTTAGACGCCGCCCTCGCGCGCTGACGTCAGTTCTGTACACGACTTTCCGCGCCAGAAACGCAGAGCCATGCAAGACACTGACCACTGGTGCACAAAACTAGGGCACTGAAAGGATGTCCTAAACCCTAGAAGTCAGTTCGCAGAACGGGGAGGATGGGTGGGGCGGTAAGGAATCTATAACTAACCTATGTTTTATATCGTTACCGAAGGTAAGTAACTTGTTCATCTGAAAGAAACAGTTAGTTATAGATTCCTTACCTTAGAATAGATACCCCAGCAATACCAACCCCGGAGGTGGGTCTGCGAACCAAGTTCACACCAGAAAGTCCTGGAGAACAGAACGGCCAAAGAAGCCGTCTCTCCGTACTTGGCTGTCCAGGCAGCAGTGTTTAGTGAACGTGTGCAAGGATGCCCACGTCGCTGCATGGCAAATGTCATGCAGAGGAACTCCTCGTCCCAAAGCAGTAGTGGCTGCCGTCGCCCTGGTGGAATGGACGCGTAGCCCCACTGGAGGCTCCTTTTTAGCTAGAGAATAGCAGGCTTTAATACACAAAACGACCCATCTAGAAATGGTCCGTTTGTGTACGGCCCGACCTTTCTTGGCGCCCACGTAGCCAACAAAGAGCTGGTCATCCGCCCGGAACTGTTTGGTGCGATCCAGATAAAAGGAAAGCGCACGTTTTGGGTCCAGACGGTGGAGCCTCTCTTCCTCTTTCGAAGGATGCGGAGGCGGAAAGAAGGTGGGCAAAGTGATGGTCTGCCCAATATGAAAGGAGGTGACCACCTTGGGGGCGTGGCCAAGCCGCCGACCAACATGGCCGCGCGGCGTTGAAGCTCCGCCAGCCGTACACAGTCCAGCAGAAATATCCCTGTATTCAGCGCGCGACCACAGCTCTGCCCGGCGTCAGGAGACTGCCCACATCGCCCCGATTTCATCGATGTGCTTGGTTTGGTCCCGGATGGCGGCTAGGTTTGGAGGCGATCGATCAATGCCCAGCTGGGAGGATTGAACCTTCCCCGAAGCCGATCCCGCGGCCGGCGAGGCCCACTTCAGATGCTGCTGCCTGCGACAACAGAGTTACCGGCCTGAAGATACGCCGAGACCCAGGGTGAGTCCGTCGGGCGCGGGTTGCGGCCTGTGCTCTCCCCCTCCCCTGCCGAGTGCGCCTCCCTCCTGCCGGTGTGTGGCCCGTTTGGCCACGCAAGGCCCGCACCACCCGATCCTTCTCCCCCGTAAGCCCCGCGGGGATAGGGCCCGCGTTGGGCATTGGGAGGGCGAATTCTGTCTGCAGCAGGTGCGGGCCGGGGGGCGGCGGCGATTGAGCCACCGTACCCGTTGCTCGGCGGCACCCTTTTGAAAGCGGGCGCCAGGCCTGCTTACGGCCCGGAACCCCGGCGTCTGGCCTTGAGGCTCTCCGCTAAGACCGACTCCTCACCAGCAGACCGTCTGTTGAGCCCATGCTGCTGCACCGCTGCCTACCGCTCACCTCCCAAGGCCATGAGACACCGTTAAACGCGGGGAGAGGCCCTGCTATCACAACGCGCTCCCCCCCCGGACCCCCTGTCGCAGGAATAACAGACAGCAAGCTCCTCGCCAGCAAGGCTCTGTAATCCAACGCCCTGCCTGCCGCAGTTGGCCCTCCACCCCGCATTGCCTCTACAGTCCGTCTTCTGGCCTGCATCGCCAGCGCATTGCCTGCATCTCCTCCTGGCCCCTGGAATATGGCTGCACAAGGGGAGAGGCCCTGATCACTCCTTCTATCTCCTTCTCAGGGCACATTACCTCGGTACAGCAAACTTCAGGCTCACTTTCCGGAAAGGCGCCCCCCCTCCCGTAGCAGATTGATTGGGGTGTTGGCTCATCAGCATTGGTGGTCTCTCCACTAGGCCCCTCTGCTTGATTCCTTACCGCGCAGACTGCTGCCCCTCCTGGCCTCCTCATTACCTACGAAGCGGGCTAGACGCCGCTAAAACTCCCACAACCTGGCACCGCAGCGGCATGGGCCGCAAAGACCCTAAACAAAGAACCCTCCCGTTTGAAAAGGTGGTGGAGCAGGGTCGAGACGACGGCCCCACCATGGCGGAGAGTAACAAGGGCGCAGACTGCGCTGGTGATCACACAGAAGAGACATCTACACTTCTCCAGGAGATGAGGGCTGGTTTTCGTGCACTTGACGGGCGCTTCGACATTCTGGATAAGCGCCTGGAAGATATGGGGGCTAAAATCCAAACACACGATCAACGACTGGATGTAGCCGAAGCGCGTATCTCCGATATAGAGGACGGTACGGCGCAATCCCTCAGGAGGCTGGAACGAGTGGAGCGCATCCTCAAGGAAGTTGCGATCAAGAACGAAGATCTTGAAGCACGCAGTCAATGCAACAACATCCACATTTTAGGGGTTCCGGAGACCACCCCAACAGGCCGCCTTGACCTCTTTGTTGAGACCTTGCTTGCGGACTTGTTTGGCAGAGAGTCCTTCATCCCAGGTTTCGTGGTGGAGTGCGCTCACCGCTCGCTGGGCCCTCGGCCTGATCCTGGCCTCCCCCCGCGGCCTATCATTGCCCGCATAATGAACTTTCGTGACCGTGACACGGCATTGTGCCTTGCCAGAGAGAAAGGAGACTCGGATTGGCAGGGCTCCAAAGTTGCGCTCTACCCGGACTTCACACTCATGGTGCAGGAAGCCCGCCGTAAATACAACGGAGTCAAGGCCACGCTCCGGAACTTGGGTCTGAAATACGTCATGCTTTACCCGGCAAGGCTGCGAGTAGACGGAGGCACAGGAATTCTGCCACACTTACAAACAGAGCCAGGCAAGAGCGGACGAGAGCAGATCCTCACCCCTGGGCAGCGGTTCTAACGCTAGTATGGAACTGTTTTCAAGCGCCGGCACAGGCTGACTGTCGAGTCCTCCATGGCGCCCGGCTGAGGTCATCTCTATTTTGGGATATTAACGTTCATTACTTCAAAATATTTCTGTTGACTGTTAGGCTGGTGTGGCGTCGCCACCCCTGTGGTGTACACCTTTGTTTAATTTCTGGAGATTCGGATGTACCGTGTCGGGGTTTTTCTATTGCAGCTTCAAGTCTATTGGTATATCTTGATATGCATTCGGATTTGGGGTAGGCCTCGCTCCCTTTTGGACGGGGGCTGGGTGGGGGGTGGGGGGGGGAATGTAGTTCTATTCCGGTGTGGGCAAAAAGTTTATTGTTTCAATGCTTATAGTTGGCTGCAGGATCGTTCACTGTCACAGCTCTTTTATTGTTGTTTTATATGCATGACACGATTGCTACGTTCTCTCAATGGTTCAGCTGGGTAATGTAACTGGTCCCTCGGGTTTGTCCTTGATGACCTGGAACGTTAGAGGCTTCAACGATAATCGCAAAAGAAGACACGTTATTCATTATCTTCTCAGGCATAGAGTAGACATTGCTCATTTACAGGAAACGCACTTACCTAAAACTGACCCGCTCCGCTTTGCTGAGAGTTGGGGGGCGCACAGGTACTTTTCCAATTTTAGTAGCTACGCCAGGGGTACGGCCATCCTTATTCATAAAAGGGTCCCCTTCAGCTTAGGCTCTGTTTTTAGGGATTGTGATGGTCGATACATCATTGTCGCTGGATCTCTTATGGGACATAGGGTGGCTCTAGTGTGCGTGTACACCCCGAACACTGATTCTCCTGACTTTTTTCACTCATTACATGCACAACTATTAAAACTAGAACCCTGCCTACTCCTGTTAGGGGGGGATTTTAACTTGCTCCTTAATCCCGTTTTAGATAGCACTGCCACAACCCCTGACACTAAACCGCGAGCTCGGTGTGCTCTCCAAGCCCTTTGCGAACAATTAGCGCTCCATGATATTTGGCGCCGGCGCAACCCTGCCCTTACCGAATATACAAATTATGCTGGCCAACATGATACCTGGACGAGAATTGACTTTTGGCTGGTCTCCCCTGGCGTTTCTAACTGGTTTCTGGCACTTGGGACGCTCCCGAAGACCTATTCTGACCACTCACCGGTCCAGCTCCTTCTGCGGGTCCCACGTCCGGAGGGATTTGAGCGACAGTGGCGCTTCCCAAGCCGCGCACTTCATGATGACCTTTTCACCGAAGAAGTGCGCGAAGCCATTGACGACTACTTCACTATTAATACAGGTTCGGTTGACACTTGGGCGGTCCTGTGGGAGGGCTTCAAAGCGTACATTAGAGGCGTCTGCATCGCCAAACACGCAGGAGTGCTTAAAAGTCTCCGCACCACGATCGCACGCATTGAACATGACCTCTCTGATTTAGATGCCGCTACACTACACTCCACTGTTCCAGACGCGGCAGGTCGACGTTTAGCTCTACTCATGGAATTCCGGGAGGTGGCAGACCGCGAGCTATTATATCTTGGCAAATATCAGACAGCCAGGCGATACGGGGAGGGAGAGAGGCCGGGTCGGGTGCTGGCACAAATGTTGAGACCCCCTTACAGTAAAGCCTACATCACGGAATTGCGTTCTTCTACAAATCAGACACTCTCTTCCACCTCGGAGATTCGTGATGAATCCTGGATTATTTCACGGCCTTGTATACCACCAGGACAGGGCATGACTCTAAGGCGCAGGAAGACTATCTGTCGGAAATTGCATTGGTTTATCTGGAAAAACACATGCAAGGTTTTCTTGCAGAACCAATCTCAGTAGCCGATGTTCTTGGTGCAATTGATACCCTCCGCTGTTCCTCCGCCCCCGGGCTGGACGGCTTCACGGGGGACTTTTAAAAAACATACAAAGAGCTTCTGGCCCTGCAGCTGATCGAGGTTTACGCTGAGGCCCTCGAGAAACAGATTCTGCCCCCCACACTCAGGGAAGCGGTGGTGATTCTTCTCCCCAAACCTGGCAAAGATTTGACGCTATGTGGGTCCTACAGACCGTTATCCCTATTGAACTTAGATTATAAAATCTTAGCTAAGATCATCGCCAATCGTCTACCTCAATTGATGGAATTCATCATATCCCCAGCCCAATCTGGCTTTATCCCCCACCGTTCTACCTCTTTGAACCATAGGACTCTTTTTTCGGTCATACACCGAATTAATCCCGCGGTGCCAGCCGCCGCTATTCTGTTAGACACCGAGAAGGCCTTTGATTCCCTAGAATGGCCCTTTTTCATTTCCGTTATGAACCGCATGGGCATGCCAGCGGGCTTTGTAGCCACCACCGCCTTATTATACAGCCGCCCCACTGCCCGGCTCCGCCTCAACGGTACCCTGTCTCGTCCTTTTTCACTCTCCCGCGGCACCCGCCAGGGCTGTCCCTTATCTCCGTTATTGTTTATTTTAGCCATGGATCCCTTAATCCGCCACTTCCAGGAACGGCACTTACAGAGGGGGTTACAATTCAACACTGGCCCACTCCTGGTCTCTCTTTACGCCGACGACACTTTTCTCTATGTCAGAGATCCTCGTGTAAACCTAGAACCGCTCATTAGGGAAATACTGCGATTTGGCCACTTTTACGGCCTGGGCATTAACTGGCGTAAATCGGTGATCTTCCCGTTAACTTCCAGCACAGCTCAGTGGGAGTGCGAATTCCCTCTCGAATGATGCACCGATTCGGTTAAATACTTGGGTATCCATATCCATCTTGACACCGCCCAGATCCTCCGCCTTAACTACGGACAAGCCATCACCACCCTTGAAGCCCAGGTGGTGCGGTGGTTGCATCTGCCTTTGTCCATGGCTTGCAGGGTAGCGATACTTAAGATGATAGTGCTCCCCAAATTTTTGTATCTTTTCAATAATATCCCCGTACCGCTCACCAACAGCTTTTTCTTGACATTACGTTCACACCTTATACGATTAGTTTGGGGAGGCAAGCAGGCACGCGTTTGCTGGCAGGTTCTCACCCTTCCATATGATAGAGGTGGATATGGCATGCCGGATCTCCAATTGTATTACCTGGTGGCCCAATGCTCCTATGCCTATGCATGGTTTCACCTAGACGCCAGGATCCCATATCTCCGCCTGGAGACAGATTTTGTCCTTCCTGAGCGGTTGTCCACCGTTCTACCCAAAGGGGTTCCCCGGGACCCCAATGACATACAGACAGTTTCCACTACCAGCTGGGCCTGGGATAAGCTGAAACGGGTCGCCGGTGCCACCTTCCTGTACTCCTCTGCCCTGCCTGTCCCAAACGCTCGCTGGCTGCCAATCATCGGCGAACAGTTAATACAACGCACCTTAACAAAATGTAATATTTACACAATAGGAGATTTCTACCCAGAGGGACATATCTTCTCCCCATCAGAAGATACCCGTTTCCAAGACATCACATTTATGGACAGCTTTGTGCTGTGTCGAATCCGCTCGGCACTGCGCGCCACGATGCCCAATTTCCCCCTAGAACCGGACTCGTTTACACCTCTCACACTGACAATTGAAAATACGAACGGGGCTCATTTAATTTCTAAGCTATATAAGGCATGCCCATCACTGCGACCTGTTAATGACGACAAGGTTCGCTCGGATTGGGAGGCGGATTTAGGCCACCCTATAACAGATGACCAGTGGGCTAAGTGCAGCGCGGTAACAAAGGACGTCTCCCTCAACAGCAGGCAGAAACTGATTCATTTTAAGTTCCTACGCCGAATCTACATTACCCCAGCCAAAGCTCACAGACTAGACCCCACCAGACCACATACTTGTCGCAAATGCGCTGCCCCACATGCTGATTTTGCACACCTCACATGGACATGTCCAAAACTCCACACGTACTGGGAAGAAGTACACAACACGCTAGGGGCCATGACAAAACTGACTCTTACCCCCATACCGGAAGTGGCACTATTGGGATACACGGCGAACTACCCCAAAAAAGTCAGACGTTATAGGGAGAGGAGCCCCTCATTCCACACCCTCCGGGACCAAACCCTGTTCCATTGGGAAATAGAGGCTTGTCGAATGGTTTCAACATATGATCTGTAGGGACCCCAAATGTCCTTAGGCCGGACAGAGCTTGGCATAATACCGGCGTATACTTCACAGTTGGTATTACAGTACGCTAGACTACGCAGCCAGCCCTGAAGGGTAGGAGCTGCTTTGCGGCCCCAAAGAAGAGCAATTTCTCTTTTTGCAAGGAGCAAACAGAGGGATGCAAAACGTTTGTAACCCACGTCTGCTTACTTCCCGCAAGGTGTGGTTTTACTGTCACTAGGGCATTGTTAGACTATGGATGTACCCGGGGACTAGACTTTAGCCTCCACTTGTTGTTACCATGATATACAGATAGGGGTGGACCTGTAGGACTTGGTATCTTTTATATCACATTTTTACATCATTGATTTTCTGTCACCTATGTCATGCTTGATTTGTAAACATAAGATTATGTTCCCTCTCCATACTCTTTTTGCTGTATTGTCGCCGACAGTGTATTTGTAATCCTGAATTGCCTTGCCTATTGCCGAAACTATAAATAAAGTTATACAAAACATTTTTTAAAAGGAGGTGACCACCTTGGGAAGGAAGGATGGACGAGTTCTTAGGACAAACTTGTCCGGATGTACAGCCAGAAAAGGAGGTTTGGATGAAAGAGCCTGGAGCTCACTCACTCTTCTGGCAGATGTGATGGCCACCAGGAATGCAGTCTTAAGAGTCAAAAGTCTTAAAGGACAGTTCTGAAGCGGCTCAAAGGGAGCGCACATCAAATAGGTCAAGACCAGATTCAAGTACCACTGAGGCATAACGAAGGGGATAGGAGGAAAGAGACGAGTTATGCCTTTTAAGAAACGATTAACAACCGGGGACTTGAAGAGAGAAGGCTGATCAGGAAGCCGAAGAAAGGCAGAAATGGCCGAAAGATAGCCCTTGATAGTGCCCAGAGCAGAGCACTGCAGGGCCAAAGAAAGGAGGAACAAGAGAACCTCAGAAAGGGGGGCAGAAAGGGGATCCACAGCCTTTGCTGTGCACCATGCCACAAATTTGTTCCATCGGCAGGCGTATACCGTCTTAGTGGAGGGACGCCTGGCTGCCAAGATTACATCCCAAACTTCAGGAGGCAAGTCGAATGACGTCAACTGCTGCCGCTCAATCTACACGCAAGGAGGTGGAGGCTGGACAGGTTCGGGTGGAGGACCGTTCCCTGCTGCTGCGACAGAAGATCCTCCCGAAGAGGCAGTCGGATCAGAGGATCGATGGCCATGTTGAGCAGCTCGGGATACCAGACTCTTCGTGCCCAATCCGGAGCCACAAAAATGACTTGGGCCTGGTCGCGCTTGATCTTCTTCAGCACTATGGGCAGAAGTGGTATAGGCGGAAAGGCGTACAACAGACCGCAACTCCACTCGTGACGAAAAGCGTCACCTAGTCAGTGCCGCCTTGGAAATTCCAACGCGCAGAATTGCTGACATTGCGTGTTCTCTTCGGTGGCGAATAGATCTAACCAAGGCTCTCCCCACTGTTGAAAGAGACCTTGCACCACCTCCGAGTGAAGACGCCATTCGTGATCCATCATGCACCTGCGGCTGAGTTCGTCCGCCCTGGCGTTCAGGGAACCTGTCAGGTGTTGAACCACCAGGGATATGCCCTGATGTTCCAGCCATGTCCAGAGGCGGAGGGCCTCTTGACACAGGGTCCACAACCCCACCCCGCCTTGTTTGTTGCGGTGGTGTTGTCCGTGAACACCTGCACTACTCTTCCCCAGACAGAGGGAAGGAATGCTTTCAGTGCAAGCCGGATCGCCCGCAGCTCCAGAAGGTTGATGTGGAGCCCGGACTCCACCGGAGACCAGAGGCCTCTGATCTCCGCCTCTCCCATGTGGCCGCCCCATCCCAGCAGTGATGCATCGGTCACCACTGTGAACTCTGGTTGAGGAAGGGAGAGGGATCTGCCGTTGACCCAATGCAGGTTCGTGAGCCACCACTGCAATTGGTGTGCAGTGCCCTCTGAGATCTGGACGCAATCGGACAGATTCCCCTGATGTTGCGCCCATTGGAACTTCAGGTCCCACTGCAGAGCCTGCATATGCCACCTGGCATGATCCAACAGCAGGATGCAGGAGGCCAGCAGGCCCAGCAGCCGGAGGGTCGTCCTGACCGAAACCCGGGATAAGGGCTGAAAGATTGGAATCATAGCCCGAATATCCCGGACTCGCTGCTCGGGAGGATAGACCCGAAACCGTGTCGTGTCCAGAACCGCTCCGATGAAGAGGAGCTTCTGAGAGGGAATCAGGTGTGACTTCGGCACGTTGATGGAGAACCCCAGCGAATGCAGGAGGTCGGCCGTATTCTGTAGGTGGGAGACGACTGCCTGGGGCGAGCCCGCCTTCAACAACCAGTCGTCGAGATAGGGGAAGACTGGGACCCCTGATCTGCGCAGATGAGCTGCAACCACCGCCATCACTTTTGTGAACACCCGAGGGGCGCTGGTAAGGCCGAAGGGGAGCACTGTAAACTGAAAATGCTCGTGGCCTACCATGAACCGCAAGTAACGCCGGTGGGCCGGCAGGACGGGGATGTGAAAATAGGTGTCCTGCAAGTCCAACGCTACCATTCAGTCTCCAGGGTCGAGATCAGACAAGACCTGAGCTAACGTCAACATTTTGAACTTCTCCTTCCGGAGGAAGCGATTGACGTTCCTGAGATCCAAGATAGGACGCAGGCCCTTGTCCTTCTTGGGTACCAGAAAGTAGTGAGAATAGCAACCACGACCTACTTCTGGGGCAGGAACGCGCTCGATGGCTCCCTTGGCCAAGAGAGCCGTAACTTCCTGTTGGAGAAGGCCCAGGTGATCCTCCGACATGCGATGGTACTGAGGTGGCATGGCTGGAGGGGTAGCCTCGAAGGGGAGGGAGTAGCCCCTTCGGACTATCTGCAAAACCCACCTGCCCGACGTGATGGTGCACCAGTAAGGGAGGTGATGGCGGATCCTGCCGCCCACTGGCGATTAATGGGCCTGAAAGGTCGGACTAGGAAGGTTTGGAGGCGGAAACAGAGGTGGGGTTGGTGGACTGGCCCGCTCACTGGCCCCCAGAACCACGGCGGTGGTTCCCACGTCCCCGGCCGCGCAAAGGTTGTGCAGCTTGCCCCGGCCTGTGGCTCTGGGCGTGACGTAGTGGGGCACCCCTTCCGTAGCCACGAAAGGGGCGAAAAGCAGACTGCGCAGGGCGAGTGGAGAGGCCCAAGGACTTGGCCGTAGCCCGTGAGTCCTTGAAACGCTCTAGAGCGTGGTCTGCCTTGTCGCCAAAAAGGCGACGGCCATCAAAGGGCATGCCCAGAAGAGCGCTCTGGACATCCCCAGAAAAGCCAGTCGATCTCATCCAGGCATAGCGACGAAGGGCTACCGACGTGGAAATTGTCCTGCCTAGAGTCAGCGGTATCCAGCCCTCAGCCGATGGTAAACTTCGCTGCATCTCTTCCTGCGGCAACGGCCTGGGAGAGTACGGTCCGGACCTCCTCCGGACACTGAGGCAGCACTTGCGCAACCGTGCCCCACACAGAGGGGGAATAACTGCCCAAAAGACATGCGGTGTTTACCGACCGCAGTCCCAAGCTGGCAGAAGAGAAAACCTTCTTCCCAAGATGATCCAGCTTCTTGGATTTCCTATCTAGTGGTGCGTTAGGAAATGCGCTCTTGGAAGTAGAAGCTTGGACCACCAAGCTCTCCGGGGTGGGGTGTTGGGAGAGAAAAGTGGGGTCGACCGGGGCCGGGCGGTGGCGTCGGGCAACCATCCTATCCACGGGAGCTCCCGTGTTGGGCCTGGACCAAGTGCCCAAAAGGATGTCGGTCAGGGCTTCATTGAACGGCAGCAGGGGCTCCGAAGAGCTCGCTGCCGGTTGAAGCACCTCTGTCAGGAGGTTAGTCCTGACTGCCACCGCAGGAAGCTCGAGGTTGAGAGCCTCGGCCGCCCTACGCAACACCACTGCGTATGACGCTCCCCCCTCTGTAGCCACGGTAGGAGGAGACAACATGCCAAGGTCTGGGGAGGTATCCAGACCACTGGCATCCCCCAGGTCCTCTCTCCAGTCCGGATCGTACTCCAACTGGTCTGACAAAGGGTCCCCAGACCCCTCCCAGTCTTCCTCACCCTCCTCTGGCTGCCAGGTTGGCTGAAAATGGCCAGGGTGGAACACTGGGGCAAAAGTACCCATCGGCGCCGGATCCGGCGTCGGCCGACGCCGGTCCGGCTCCATATCCACATCGGGTTGGAAGCCGGGGTCAACGCCGGCTGGGGGGCCAGGCGGCGTCAGCAGCGGACGCGTGGCTGGTGGAGTCGGCGCCGGTGGAGGTGTCACAAGGTCGACCGGCGCAGATCCGGATCCAGGCCTGGATCGATGGGGGCCCTGCAATGCCGGGGCCGGAGCCGCCGCCAGGGAAGGCCTAGGGCCCCCAACGAGTCCGCGGGGCCCGAAGGCACGCCGGCGGAGTCGGGCTGCCCAAAGATGGCATGTATGGCTTCGTAAAACTGACGAAGCTGGGCAGGGGTCGCTCTGGGTCCCGGAAAGGGAGGGAAACTCTAAGTCGGCCCTTCAGGCTCCGCACGCGGAGCCGCGGGAGTGGCACCGCCCGCATCCCTCGTCGCGTCAGCTGACCGACGGGGAGAAGTCGAAGTGCGACGATGCTTCTTCGACTTCTTCTTGTGCTTCGACTTACCTGACCCCGAGTGCAAAGACTTGGATGACGAGTGGTGATGGCTCCGCGACCGGTCCCTCGACCTCCCTCGCGACCGGGACTTCAAACGGCGCTCAAGAAGCTTTCGGGACCACTCCCGCAAAGACTTCAAAACCATGGTCCGGCAGTCGGAGCACGACTTGGGGTCGTGGTCGCGCTCCAGGCAAAAGAGGCACACGCGGTGCGGATCCGTCACCGACATCATTCGGGAACAGGAACCGCAGGCCTTGAAGCCTGGCATCCCTACGTGCACCAGGAGTCGGTAGGACTCAAAAAGACGTCGACAAAAGTCGCCCAAAAAGTTCAGTCAAAAAATGGCTGGAGGAACCGCTCTCTCTGGATCTGCGCTGGCTGGCGCGGAAAAAGAAAGAACTCACGTCAGCGTGCGAGGGCGGCGTCTAAGTAGCTACCGCGACGTCATCCCGGCGACCACGACGCCAACGACGGACGCGGAGCCGACCGACGCCACCTTTCGACGCGTAGAGGTACTGTTGACGAAAAACTTTCCGGATCCAGTCTGATGCCTGGGGGTAATTCTAAGGTAAGGCATCTATAACTAACTGGTTCTTTCAGATGCAATCATAAGGGATTGCTTAAGATTAGACAATACGCTGAGAATTCCATGACTCTTGTGTATCTCCAGACAGATTGCCCAGTTTAATGGCCCTCCATTATTGAATGAACCTGATAGCATAATGCATTTTAGTAAAAGGGAATTAATACTTTTGCTTCTTAAAAAGAAGGCTGGTGCTAGATGTGCTGAAGATATTACTAAACCCTCAGTTGTAAGATACCTCTCTGTGGCACAATAGGAGGGCCTTCAGAGGTATCTTACATTTACATCTAATATCCAACATCATTTTGCCCTGACACGTCTACGATTGGGTACAGCTCACGCTTTGGTAGCCTTTCCAAAAATCAAACAATGGCCAGAGGCAGTTGATCAATGCCGATGTGATGGAAGGTCCACTCAAGCAACAATTCATTTTATCCTAATTTGTAATTTCTATACTAGAATTAGGAAATTCTATTTCAAACCATTGTTTTTAGCTAATAATAATAGGAATTACAACAAAGTTTATTTATATCTATGTTCCATGGAGGATCCAAATGAACAAGTTACTTACCTTCGGCAACGCTTTTTCTGGTGGATACAGTATCTGCCTGTGGATTCCCCACTTTTGATTTATCCCAATGCGCAGCATTCCACTGAAACTTTTCTCCTCAGCTCTCCCACGTTGATGAGGACGTCACAATGGAACGGCTCCGCATGCGACTCCGCGTGACGTCATCGGAGCCATAAGAAGACCTCGTCGGCGTGCTGAGGTCAGTTCCACCCATTTTTTCCATGCCTTCAAGGCGAACGGGTGAACCGACAGCATTTTCACAAGTGTACATAGTATACAAAACTCAACCAAATCTGGAAATTCTTAATCATAGACATTTCCTACTGCCAAGTATCACATGATTCCAACAATAAAGCACATAAAGTATACATTGATTCTTTTTCGGTATAAGCAGACAGGCAACGGGAAGGCGGGTTATTCAGTGAGGAACAGGCAGACACTGTATCCACCAGAAAAAGCATTACCGAAAGTAAGTAACTTGTTCTTCTGATGGATACATCTGCCTGTGGATTCCTCAGCTTTTGAATTGAATCCCCAAGCAAACCCGCTCCCGGCGGAGGGTGCCTGCCTATACCAAAAAATCCTGCAGCACCGAACGTGCAAAATGGCCATCACTCCTCATCTCCGAATCCAAGAAAAAGTACTTCGCAAAAGTGTGGAGAGAGGCCCAAGTTGCCACCTTGCAGATGTCTACCACAGGGACACCTCTAGCTAAAACCGAAGAAGAAGAGTTCTGGTAGAATGAGCTCGAATACCTTAAGGAGGCTCCTTCCTGGCCAAGGCGTAGCAGATCTTAATACAGAGGATGATCCACCTGGACAGCATTCTCTTGTGGACTGCCTTGCCCTTCATCTTGTCCACATATCCGATGAAGAGTTGATCGTCCAACCTGAAGTCCTTGGTTCTGTCCAGTTAGAGCTGACCACCCTTTTGGGGTCCAGGGAATGAAGTCTCTCCTCCTCCTTAGAAGGGTGAGGGGGAGGGTAGAAAGTGGGTAAGGTGATGGACTGCCCTAGGTGGAAAGGAATGACCACCTTAGGCAGGAAAGCAGCTCTGGTCCTAAGAACCATTCTTATCCGCTTGGAATGATGTAAACGCAGGCTTGGAGCTAAGAGCCTACAACTCACTCACCCTCCTAGCAGAAGTGACTGCAACCAAAAATATCTTTTTAAATGCTAGGAACCTTAAGGACAACCCCGATGGGAGAAAGAAAGAGCTCAGGTTGCCCCGTTCAAGCTCCAGGCATGAAGGTGCAGGCTCTGGAGGTGGGGGTGTAGAACCTGCCCCAGCGACTGCGAGAGGAGATCTGTCCTGAGAGGGAGACGGAGTGGAGGGTGTGATGAGAGGTATAGGAGGTCTGTGTACCACACCCTTCTTGGCCAATCCGGGGCGATCAATATGATTTGTGCTCGGTCTTGGTGAATCTTCCTCAGAACTCGAGGAATCAAAGGTATGGGAGCAAACGCATAAAAAAGCTGTGAGCCCCAATCTAACTGAAATGCGCCCCCCAACGCTCCCCGCATTGGATAATGGAGACTACAGAACGACGGGCAGTGCACGCTATCGTGAGTGGCAAACAGGTCCAACTGAGGAAACCCCCACATCCCGAAAATGTGAAGGACCACCTCCAGATGGAGACGCCACTCGTAATTGGCTGAATACTGCAGACTGAGACTGTCCGCACGCACATTCAGTTCCCCGGCCAGATGATTCGCGATCATGCAAATCTGATGGTCCTGAGCCCAGGATCAGAGTCGCAGAGCCACTCTGCTGAGAAGATACAACCCTACTCCTCCCTGTTTGTTGATGTACCACATTGTGGTAGTGTTGTCCGTTAGGGCCTGAACTAACTGACCACGAAGGGAGGGAAGGAAGGCCTTGAGAGTCAAACGTATCGCCCGTAATTCCAGAAGACTGATGTGAAACAATCTTTCCTCTGGAGACCAAAGACCTTTGACCTCCAGATCCCTCAGAAGGGCTCCCCCACCCTAGAGTGGAGGCATCCGTTATCACTGTGGCCACCGGAGAAGGAGGTTGAAACGGCTTTCCTTGAGACAGGTTGCCTGGAACACTCCACCATAGTAGATCCACTGCAGTGTCTCTGGAGGTTCTGACCACCTCTTCACGATCTCCGTTTTGTGTTGAAACCACTGCCTGCAGAGGCACCACTGGAGAGCCCTCATATGCCAGCGTGCATGGTTAACCAACAGTATGCAGGAAGCTAACAGACCGAGCAGGCGCAAGACCTTCTGGACTGGAACAGCCGTTTCATTCTGAAATAGTGGAATCATAGCCTGGAAGTCTTGAATCCTCTGTAGAGGCGGGAAGGCATGACTTACAGTAGTGTCCAGTACTGCCCATATGAACAGGTTGCGCTGAGAGGGCACCAGGTGAGATTTGGGTACATTTATCGAAAACCCCAAGTCGAACAACAGTTGTGTTGTTATTTGCAAATGGTGCAGCACCATCTCTGGCGACTTCGCTTTGAGCAGGCAGTCTTCCAGATAGGGGAAAACAGGAACCCCCGATCTCTGAGATGTGCTGCCACCACCGCCATCACCTTTGTGAAGACCCGAGGTGTGGAAGTTTTAAGGCCGAACAGAAGGACCACAAACTGGTAGTGTTGAGACCCCACCGTAAAACGGAGATACTTCCAATGGAATATACGATGTTACAACGCATGCATTTACATCGCATGCTATTACATTGCGGTTTTTACAACGCAAGTCATTACAACGACTTGCGTTGGAGGGCGCTGGACTTAGGAGTAGTTTAATTTACTATTCCAACTCCAGCCTACGTACAGTAGGGAAGGTGTTGGATAGTAAATTAAACTATTCCTTGTCCTATAGCGCCCTCCAGCGCAAGTCGTTATAACGACTTGCGTTGTAAAAACCGCGATGTAATAGCATGCGATGTAATGCATGCGTTGTAAACGTTGTTTCCCCTTCCAATGCGACTTCAGGATGGGAATGTGAAAATATGCATCCTTTAAATCGATCAACACCATCCAGTCTTCCTTCTGCAGCGCAAGAGCCTGAGCCAGGGTCAACATTTTGAATTTCTCCTGTATGAGGTAAAAATTCCAAACCATGAGGTCTAGGCTCGGCCTCAAGTGGCTGTCCTTTTTGGGAATCAGGAAGTACCAGGAGTAGCATCCTTGACCCCATTTCCTGCTCCAGAACCATCTTGATTGCACCTTTTTGTAGCAATGACAGAACCTCCTGTTGGAGAAGCAGAAGGTGCTCTTCCAAGCACAAACCCTGGCGGGGAGGTAAAGGAAGGGGGAACTCCCGGAAGGGTAGGGCAAACCCATTCTCTAAGATGTTCAACACCCAGAGATCTGTAGTAACAGACCTCCAATGTTGTAGAAAATGGGACACCCGTCCTCCCACGGGACCAGCATGCTCTAGGATGGTGGAGCTAGAGCTGCTTCCCTGCCGCACCAGTTGGAGGGGCAGAAGAGAAGGAGAAGGAGGAGACCTGTTGTCGTGCAGCACCTTGCAGACGACCTCTGCCCTTTCCCCTGTAGGACCTGCCTGCTATTGCTGCTGCTGCGGCTGCTGCCTGGCACGAAAGGACAAGTTCCTCCCAAAGCCACAAAACTTGTGAATCTGTCCAAAGCCCCTGGACTGAGATTGAAGTCCCAAAGACCTTGCTGTGGCTCTACTGTCCACTTTGGCCCCAAACAGGCGAGATTCATCGAATGGCAGATCCAGTAAAGTAGCTTGGACATCAGGAGAGAACCCTGAACCCCGCAACCAAGCGTGCCTCCTAGTAACCACAGACGATCCTATCGCCCTGGCAACCGAATCGGCAGTGTCCAGACCAGACTGTATCACCTGGTGGGATGCAGCTTGGGCATCTGACAGTACTTCTGAGAAATGCCCTTGTAGCTCCTCAGGCAATTTTGGGACCACCTCCCTGACAGAGTCCATGAGGGTGTGGATATAGCGACCCAAAAGGCATGTTTCATTTGTTGACTTAAGGGCCATACTGTTCGACGAGAACACCTTCTTCGTCGATTGCTCCAGCCGTTTCCACGCCTTATCTGCAGGCGTAGATGGGAAGGAACCTGCAGCCTGCCTCGAGAAGCACGAAGTCTGGACGACCAAGCTTTCCGGCTAAGGATGAGTGGACAGAAAAGCAGGATCCCCCGGAGCCACCTTGTACCTCCTTGCCACGGTTCTGGACACCGCTGGAGCAGACATTGGCTTCTGCCAGACATCAAGAATGGGCTCTGTCAAAGCCTCATTACAAGGAAGTAAAGGCTCTGAGATAGAAGAAGGAGAATGGAGCACCTCCGTCAGGATATTCGATTTTAATTCTGCTGTGGGGAGTGGCAATTCCAACAGATCCGCAGCCTGCCTGATTACAGAATGATAAGTAGTCACCTCCTGCGTCGGGAGACCTTTTGGAGATGAAAGCTCTCATTCAGGAGAGGTAGCCAGACTACTAGCCTCCTGAAAACCTTCAAAATCCAGATCAGGGTCCACAATCTCCCCTTCCTCAGCCTCTCCATGCTCTTCCTGGTATTATTCTTCTTCTAATAATCTCTGTGCCTCTCTCCGAGACCTCATCCTCGGAACAGGCGTCGGCAGTGCCAGACGCAGCGCCAGTGACTTTAGGATCGGCGTCGAAGGGAGGTCTACCAGAACAGTAGTCGATGCCGGTCGAGTCGGCGCCGGTTTAGAACCAGACGGTGCAGGGGATGATCCATTCAGTGGCACTCGCCCCTCCAAAGATTGTAACAGCGTTGAAAATCTCAGCGTCGGAAGAGGCCAACTCCCTGGAGCCATAGGCATAAAAGGCATAAGAGTTGCCTGAGGAAAATGAGGTGACATACCTCCCAGGGAAAATGCCAGAGGACCCATGGGGCCAACAGACGCACCAGTAGGGTTTGCCGCTCTGGCTTACAAACCAAGCATCGCATTAATAAAATGCGACAGATCCGTACACGGAGTTGGGAAAGGAGGATTCAGTTCCGGCAGCGGCGCCGGAGACCCCGGAGCCAGAGGTGGAGTGGTCGGCAACAGCGGAGGAATTGCTTCTCTCGAAGCCGGTGAAGTAACTGCTCTCGGAGAGGGGGCCGAAGACCCTCAGGAAAAGGAGATGGAGAGATCTCATCTCTTCGATGACGCCTGGGACATGGGGACACCGACTTCGGAGTCGCATCCTTTGACGAATGAGGTCAAGAACCATGGCACCACTTTTTCTTATGCTTCTTCGATGACCTCGAAGTATGTGGAGTCGGCAACTTGGAACAGGACCTCCACCTCCTACCCTCCTATGACCCCTTTTCTGCTTCTTGACCTTGAATAGTTTGGCCTCCCTCTCCTTCAGCTCCTTAGGATTCATGCACTTGCACAAAGAGCACTCCTCAACGTCGTGGTCTGATGAAAGACACCATAAACAGTCTTCATGGGGTTCAGTGATGGACATCTGGCCCCCACATTCTCTGCATGGCTTGAAACCAGATTTTCTTTGAGTAGCCATCCTCGATGCTACAAAGTCACGAAAATCCGCAACAAAGAAACTCCCAGAAATGGACAGCCTGGGAAAAAAACATTACGCGTCGACGGCGCAGAAAAAAGGGAACTGACGTTGGCACGCTAACGAGGTCTTCTTATGGCTCCGATGATGTCACGCAGAGTTGCGTGTGGAGCCGTTCCATTCTGATGTCCTCGTCGACGTGGGAGAGCTGAGTAGAAAAGTTTCAGTGGAATGCTGCGCATTGGGATAATTCAAAAGGTGAGGAATCCACAGGCAGATGTATCCATCAGAAATGAGTTTTAGAGTTGCCTCCTTTAAATGGAAAGCCATTTGTATTAGGAAATATGTTAATCATATGCATTAAGTTCTCTTTTGGCATCATATGTGACTCGCTGAAGGCCCAAAACTTACGTTTATCTACACCTTTTAGGACAGTGGCCTGGTAGCCCAGTCATAATGTTTGTTTTTATGAAGGTTCTAGCATGACGAAGTAGGACTGGAGGATTGCAATGACATAGTGATTGTTTTTGAAAGTCATGTTTCAGCAGGTTTACCACTTTATTTTACACTAACACAGCGGACCCTAGGGGCGTGGCTTGCCAACTGAAGATGGCGGACGCGTGAGCGACGAGCTCCGCACCGGCCTGCCACTTATCCGCCCAATACTGGTGTAAAATCCATCCTTGATGGCCTGAGGCGACTGGGCAGACCCCGGACGGCCATTGCTGAGGTGATCGCTGCGGCTTGGGAAGCCGTACCTGCAGCTGAAGCCGCACACACGACTGCGGGTACTGGCCCGGGGCATCTATCCTGCGCGGTGGGCATGCCTTGGTGTGGTATCCCGGAGACTGCGCTGTATTGCTGGCACCCAGGGATGAGACGGCTGACCCATCCTGCTAGCTCGGTCCCGCGACCACCCTGTATCGGATGGAGTGAGTGGAGCGCCGGAGGTGACCGGGAACCGGTGCGTCCCGCAGCAGACTACACGAGGCCTGAGAGAGGCCTGTAGTGCGGCTGAGCCTAACGCGTGGCGTACTGGCTGGATCCGGTTGGAAGAGCCATCTTGCGGCGGCCGCGAGCTGGTGAGTGTGACCGCCGCATTATCGGGGCCCAAATCGGGGTCCAGTGTCCAGCGAGGGGACAAGGCGTAGCGACTAGGCCCCTGCCTTTGGCAGTTCCTGAAGCCTGACACCCGGGGAAGACGACGGAGGTTGACGCTGTGCCCGGGGAAGTAGGATTGCCCCATGGCCCTTGGATTGGTGGCCCGGTGTGGTGCCCGTGCCCCTGCGGGACGATTTGGAGAGTGCCCCTAAGGGAGAGCCCCAGGAAGCGAGACACTGCTTACATGGCGTCCCCCCAACCTGAAACACTATTTCCAAACCATGCCAGGGGGTGCACAGGAGGTCGCCGAAGCCATTGGCAGAGTATGGGGTGCAGTGGAGCTGCGGTTGAGAAGCTTATGTGTGGCCCTTGAAGAAGCTGGACTCAAAGTGCAAGGGTCGACTGGCCCCCGGCTGGTGGAATACTCCGGGGCCGTGAGGAGCCGGACAATGTGTGCCCCTAGCTCTCCGGGCCTAGTTCGAGGCTCGGCGATATTGCAGTGGGATGGCGCGTAGAGGCTGGACCCCAATTTAATACCAACCTGCTAAAGCACATCCCTTTGGGGGCAGAATGGTTGCAGTGGGGGTGGGGTGCCCCTGGAGTACTGGCTGGCCCTGCAGTGATCTGAGAGCCTGCAGCGGCCACGACCACGGTGACTACGTGTAGGACAGTCATCACTTCTGGTTCGTAGGGGCTGCATGTAGGGGTAGTAGATGAACACTTCCCATTACTCGACCACCCCCCCACCCCCTGCGGCAAGCGCATTTTGAAACTGAGGCCATCAGGCCTGGAAGCGCTGGTGGCGCCTGGCCCCCACTGTTGATCCCCGGTGTGCGTGCGGCTCTGTGGAGGCACACACAGGATCGGTGTGCTGAGGGAGTCTGCTCCTGGACCTAATGGGGTCCATCCGGGGAACACCACTCCGGGGCCCACGTGATCGCACGCACACTGCGTCCCTCTGAAGCCGCACGGATGGGCAAAGCAAGGGCAAAACACGCAGGGACTGCCCCAGAACAGGACGATGACCCACAGGAACAAACACAGGGCAGCCTAGAGACCCAACCGAAGGTGGATCCCATTCAACTACAATTATCTAAGATACTGGAGGCTATCTCAGATACTAGGGCGATGCTGCACCAGGACATCAGTAACGTGTCTATAGGCCTGGGGCTCCTACGTGCAGAGCACCAAAAGCTAAATGAAAGGGTGAAGGTAGTGGAGACGGGACTCGAAGAGCTGTCCCTAGCGCACAAAGCCCTCACACAGCAGGTAGCAGAGCTCACTGACAGGATTCGGACATTGGAGCGTAGGGCGGAGGATGGAGAAGGCTGTAGCCGGCAAAACAACATACTGTTCCTTGGTCTGCCAGAGGAGATTTGCTTTGTTCGTCAAGCAGACGGGGACACATCATTTTATTTTTTCAATGATCTAGGCTGGGCGGGAGACACAGGGGGGGGTGGAGGTTGGAAATACTTAAGATGCCAACACATCTCCAAGACTTGAAGTTTCTCACGTGGAATATAAGGGGATGGGGTCAATGTCTAAGCGCCACAGCATACACAATTACCTGAAGCGTCGAGGTATACAGATAGCGCTCTTACAAGAGACAACCTCATCCGGGGGGGAGTGGAAAAACTGCATAGGAGATAAAGAGAGGGCAGATATTTGCTACCACATTCTCAGCATACGCCAGAGGGGCGCTGATATGGATTCGTCCAAGGGTCTCTTTCGAAGTAACACGCACCTCAATTGGCAAAGAGGGCAGGTATGTCCTCCTTGCGGGGAGATTACTGGGCCAAGAGATTACGCTAGGCTGCTTATATGCGCCGAACCAAGACCAAATGGCCTATATGACCTCTCTCTCAGCTCGGCTAAAATACATTCAATTTAATTACATTCATATGTCCTACATGACCCCTCATCGTCTTTTTGCTGCCTTTGGGGGAGAACCGAGAGATTGCCGGAAGAGCAGTCAGCTAGACGCAGACTTCCTTCACATGACTTGGGGCTGTGAGAAGCTACAAGGCTTCTGGCAAACGGTGCTGGCTAAGATTAATGCTACGCTAGGACGTACACTTAATTTACCAACAGAGGCCTGCATGCTTGGCCTATTCCCCAGACCACCTAAGCGCAAGGTGGGGAATACATTTATAGGCCTGGCCTTGGCACTGGCCAAGAGACGAATTGCGGTGTCGTGGAAGTTAGCAATGGGGCCACAGATTGACACCTGGACGCAAGAGGTGTCTAAATGGGCTGGATCCGAGGGTAGAGCTCTATGTAGGGAAGAGTTAAGGGGTCTACGCCAACGCCCAATTGCTGACCTCTGGAAGGACACTCTATTCACTTGGGAACACCCGAGTCACCCCAATAGCGCAGACGACGACAGTGGGTCCTCCACAGACTGAGACATTGAGACTAATGGGGGTGGGGCAGGATAGCCTACGGTAGTCGTGTGAAGTGAACATGATTACCTCTTCGCCCTCTTCCCCCCTCCCCCTCCCATGTGTGGTACTATGGAATATATATGACTACATCCAACACGGCTGCAGGTCGGGCCCGTCCCGACCTGCAAACACTCCACAATTCTCACCGCCCTTAGATCGCCTTTCACATAAGTCCTGGGTCCCCTAACCTGCACTAGTTGAGTTTTTCTAGTTTATGCTTATTTAGTTGTATACCTGTTATGCTGTTGCAAACAGGACCAAAAGATGGTAATACAGCACTTCCCACCTGATCGAAATGACCCCAGAGTGAAAGGGACACTCCATTTATTGAGGACACTGGTTATGAGGGACATACAAGCTGATATAACCTGAAGACCCATTGAGTTAAGTGGGTGGGAATCACTGGCCAATGAGTGGGCCCCTTGCACCCACATATTGGCAGACACCTACGAACTCCACTGCTGTTGTATTTTGTTGCCATATGCTGTATTCTAAGTGTCCACAGAAAACATAAGAAATGTCATTTGTTCATTATGCAATGCAATTTACGATAACAAAATGCCAATAAAGATATATATTTTTTAAAAACAGAGCAGACCCTAGTTAGAGGTTTCGTTTTATAGAGTATAGTGGTTAACATGCAGGTGTTTTTCTGTTTTTTTTTGTTTTTTTTAACTCTAAGGGCCTGATTTAGATCTTGGCAGACAGGTTACTCCGTCACAACAGTGATGGATATCCCATCCGCCGAAATATAAATCCAATTATATTCTATAGGATTTATATTTTAGCAGACGGGATAGATGTCACCATTGTGATGGAGTAACACGTCTGCCAAGATCTAAATCAGGCTCTAAGTCTAACTTGGAATTTATGGGGTCATCATTGCATGCCAATTTTATTAATCGCTGTTAGGTTCTAACCAGACTTATCTTAACACACTAACCTGCACAGGCACTTTGTGACCATATGGGACCGGTCTTATTAAATCACATTAGCACTTTACAATGAGTTGTCAGGCCTCATATTTTGCCACTGTAAGTTCACACTGCTAAATTATTTTGGTTTGATGAGTTTTGAAATATCTTACGAATCGTGTAACATTCTGTTTTTATTGCCAGTAATTTATAATTTTAGTTTTATATTCTATATTTTATATATTATATTTTATATCTCGCTACCTTTGTACATCTCATCGATCCGGAGTTTTGAAATATTCTAATGCATCATGATAAACTTTCCACTCATTGTTAGCATACTACATCTGAGGCAACGCCGGTATGACAAGGTATTTTCCTATGCGTTTTGGGAAGAGTACTTCTATGGTTTTATTTAAAAAAAAAAAAACGATTTTAAATCAAATTGACTCCCTAAATCATTTCTCCATTTATCTTCCATTGGGCCGGGTTTTTTACTTTTCTGCCTATGGCCGTCACTTTTGTTTTGCCTACATTGACTTCCATTTCATTGTTCTTAAAGTAAAAAGCAAGCAAGCACGGTACTTACTTGCTTTAGACCTATAGCTGTTTTGCTCTATGCCATCTGCCTATTGCAAGGATGTTAATTGCGGTGCTCCTAGCTTCTGAGAGTGGGACACCTCATTGTTAAGAGAGTTATTCATATCACCGACATACAGATAAAACAGTAGTGGCACAAAAATACACCCCTGCTTCAGGCCATTTTTGGGGTATATTTGTGATTAAACTGATTGGCCTGCACCTACTTTCACTCTTATCCAGGTATTAGAATAGAGCATTCGTATTGCTCACAGAAATTGTTGCAGTATGCCCCACTGGTTGAGGTTGCTCCATAACAGATTCCTGGATATTTTGACTAACATCAACTTGAAGTTGACAAAAAAGAGATGTAGCAGAGTTTTTGTACTTAAAGATTTTCAGTGGTTAGTGCTGAGAATGCCCGAGAAGGTTCCAAAGCCTGGGCGAAAACCTGTTTCATTATAAAGAAGAAGGTTTGATTGCGAGGCCCAATCTTCTAAATCATGGAGTATGAAGTTTGCAAGTATTTTATCTCAATGTCTAACAAAGTAATCAACCTGTAAGTCTGCTGGATTCGTCACAAGGCCCTTTTTGTATATAAGGTGTAGATTTGAACCACACCATTAATCTGCAATAACTTGTTCTTGAATCCAATGATTATATAGCAGGGTTAAATTATTTGTCCCAAAAAGAATTACATGGGCTGATAACATGTCAGAAACAATTGATTATTGCACATTGCCCACTGCTATTGAACTCTTGGCCCACAGAACAGCCAAACGCAATGATCAATAAAATCAATTATATTACCGAATGGGAGAAAATTACAGTGTTGATCTCTGACAAGTTCAATCACCAAATCCAGAAAAAAGGAGTTACATGTGGCCAAACAAAAACTATTAACAAATGGTATACCAGAGCTCTCCTGGTAGAGATATGACTACTGACAAGGGAAACCAAAATTATGTTTAGAATACTTGTCAGGCAAAAAAGGTCCAACAGCTGAGGAAAAGCTGTAAAAAAGCAGTATTGTTAGCAAGAAAATGCATACAGGATAAACTATAGGAAACTTTGTTTAGCATCTGTAAAAAAGACCTTGAAATAATGTTGAACCTTAATAATACAATAGAACAAAGGTTTACTAGAGTAAGCAACTCTAATGTTTTCGAGGCTGCCTGGATCAATCATTTGATTACCTTATAAAAGACTTCACAGTCAAACAATGTACATTTCCAGGAATGCCATCAGTTCAAGCTATAGAAGCGGCTACCTAGCAAAACAAAAAGGTGGACGATATAATCAAAAAGAAGTCAATTGAATGGCGCACCCGGGCCCAATGGCCTCCCTGAAGGAATATTTAAACATAATACAAACCAATGTGAAAAATAATTAAACCCTGTTATACGTGGTACCCCAGAGTCATGGTGCAGTTCAATCCTGTTGAGCAGTAAGATCCTGTGAAATCAATCATGATTCAGTTCAGGAGGATGATTTGTGTCTACTAATTGGAACAAACCTTGTGATGTTTAACATCTAGGGCTTATAAACCAAAATGGCCATATTAGAACAACGACTTCCATTTAGAAGCCTATTTCAAGGAGGCATACGTTTGCCAAGACAATTGCATCACACGTATTGCAAGGGATTTCAATGCCAGAAAACTCAAGTGGAAAAGCAACAACGATTCCCAGAGACCGTTGAAGAACATGGCCAATGTGCCAACCCCTGAACACATGCATGAGGCAACTGACCAAAACGGCACCATATTTATTGAGTTCTCCTTTGGACTAGGAATGACATTTGCCATAAACTGTATTCCAAAATATGGCTCAAAATATCAAACCGCCAGCTCAGAAAGCGCAGTCATTGATTGACTAGATATTTATACCCATCAACTGCTTGACTCAATACCACTAGATGAAGATGCTGAAGAAGTTAGAGAGCAAATCATAACCTGCTGATCATTATTTATAGACAAGATCATGCAACAACAACAATAAAAAGAGAAGGTGACTGTTACCACAAGGATCCCTGTGAGGACAAAAATGTGAACTAAATGGAGTTTTACAGACTGGCTTAACTCAGAAAAAGCCTTGCACCTTAACTACAATAACATTTGTGGTAAAAGAGAAAAAGGGAGGGAAATGATTAAGGTACGAAATCATACTAGGAGCTTCTAATAACCAATTTCAAATGCCTGGTGGAGGAATCAATATGGACTTCAAGAGAATGCTCTGAAATCTGAAGAGAAAATGAGTATTGGCGTGAAATGTCATAGTATCATACATACTAAATCTGTCTATTATGACCACCTTCATTTTACCCAGTCAGTGCTTCTATATATTTATGGAATCACATTTCCAGTCTTGTTTTGGATGGAGGATACCTTCTATTACAAATAGGATTAATCACTTAAAGGAACAGACTTACTTCCTACCCTTCTGTAGCTTTTGACCATTTCTCATACATCAAAGCAGTTACATTTTGAATAACCAGTCCTGATAGCTGTAGACCACTGCAGGCTTGTCCAATGTAAGCAAATTATTAGAGAAAATAGATAGCATTGACCTTCAACCACATATAGAGTGTTAGAACATTTTGGATGTTAACTCGTCCGGTTGGGTGGATGACCATCTACTCGAGTTCAGCGATGAAGGGTACATAGAAATGCTAACTTATTAAACCATCTGTGGCTTTCGATACAATAGCGAATGGCTTATTGACTCATATCTCTAAGACACTGCCTGCTTTCAAGGCACTTCTCTCACATGGTTATCATCATTTGTACCACCAAACTCAGAGGCTTAAGATACACTTGCCATGGTGACATGTGGCATACCTCTTTGATACTTTTTTAGTTTACAAATATGTTTAATATATTTATGAGGACTTGGATGTGAAATATACATAACTTCGGACTGGTATACTAATACTATGCAGATGACACAAATTATGTTAACAGCTAAAGACCTTTCCAAACAATGCAACACTTTTGTGGGCATTACTGCAAAACAATTGACAGATAGACAAACAAAATATGGCCCCAGATGACAGTTGTCAGAAAACAGAGGTGGCCATGTTAAGAACCGATACCTGGCAAACAAAGGTCACCTTTCTAAAATCTTGGATTTTTTTTTTTTTATTTGTTTTATTAGTTTTCACAGGAAAGGTTTAGGCGACAATGTGGTAAATCGCACACATGTCATCATTTGGTAAGTCAGCATAAAGCACCAGAAAAGAGAAGGAATGGGCTTAGATAGAGTATACAAATATAGGGTGTGTGTAGAGTACAAGTAATCATGTGTGTAAGCTGTACCTTTGTAAAGATCGAACAATGAATAAAACTGGGGGGAGTTACCAATGGGGGTGATATTAAGGGGGGGCATACTAGGAGGCGGCTCCGTGGGATTAATTCCTCCATGATTATTCAGGACAGCGGAGAAGTGGAAGCAGTGTGGACAGGATCTGTTTGGCAAGGAACATGCAATTTAAGCAGTGAGGCTTGTGTGTGGAGTGGAAAAAGAGCGAAGGAGATCATATGAGGTAATGTCTTGGATGTCTTCATGGTGGGAGGTCATCATTTCGTGTGTGGTGTAGGAAGTCCGAGACTAGGGTGGCCCACTGTGGAGGGATGGGTGTTTTGCGTTCTCCGCAAACCTCCTCGTATCGAAGGGCGTCCTCTGTTGCGCCATACCAGGCCTCCAGTGGGGGGGAGGAGGGGAGCACTAGTTAAGGGTGAGAGTGTGCTTGGCTAGCCAGGGAGCTGAAGCGCGCCCGTACTTTGTGGGGCTTGCTTCGCTTTAAAATGCGTAGGGAGCAGGCTTCCCAGGTGTGGATATAGGGGAGCTCTGCAACCTGGAGGAGGGGTTTGTGGATCTTAGTCCAAT
Source organism: Calotriton arnoldi (assembly GCA_963921515.1). Taxonomy (NCBI): domain Eukaryota; kingdom Metazoa; phylum Chordata; class Amphibia; order Caudata; family Salamandridae; genus Calotriton; species Calotriton arnoldi. Next base: position 666,332 of record CAWUFW010009066.1, on the reverse strand, counting down.
AATGATGTAAGGATGGACAGGGCAAAATCATGTGTCGCAGATCCGCGCTCAGAGGCACAACACCTAGGACATTTAGATTCTGCCTGAGGGAAGATATGGTTAACTTAGGATGGTGAAAGGTATGCATGGTGCAGTATAGAGAGTTGTAGGTTCTTAAAGCGAGAATTGCGGGACACCTGTCTTGGAAACTGCAAGGCCAGTTCCCATTCCTTATCATGAAGAGCTCGCCCAAACTCCCCCTCCCATTTATGTTGAAGTTTGTCCAAGGAACGCATGATCCGTTCACGTACCGCCTTGTATAGCCAAGTGATTAGGCGGCATCCAGAACCCATTGTTAGGATTGTCTGCAGTACTGGGTGCAGAGCGGGCTCCATTACAGTGGTGTTCCAGAGGGTGTGTGTGGTATGCGTGGGTGAGGCGGCGATGTAGGAGAAACTGTCCAGGAGGTAGGCCATACTCAGTCATCAGCTGGTCAAATTTGAGGAATTGTCCGTCTTGAAAGAGGTCTTCCCATGTGTGTAACGAGTAAGAGGTCCAGTGAGTCAAGACAAGTTTTGTGTACAATCCGGGAAATTCAGGCAGTCCTAGCAGGGCCGGGGCGAAAAGTACTCGTTACAACGCATGCGTTTTCTACGCATGCCATTACAATGCAAGTCGTTACAACGACGCTTTGTTACATCGCATGCCATTACAACGCAAGTCGTTACAACGACTTGCTGTAGGGGGGGCACTGGAGTTTGGATTAGTGTAATTTACTATTCCAACTCCAGTGTGTGCAACAGTAGGGAAGGTGTTGGATTGAAAATCCAACAAATCCAACACCTTCTGTCCCCTACAGTAAGTCGTTGTAACGACGTGCGTTGTAATGGCATGCGATGTAACAATGCGTCGTTGTAACAACTTGCGTTGTAATGGCATGCGATGTATCGCATGTGTTGTAAACGATGTTTCCCGGCCGGGGCACATGCAAGCAGTGTGCGTGCCATAGGGTAAACACGTGAAATACAGGTGTGCGCCACAGCCACTTCTATGGGCAGAGAGGTGGGAGGTGGTATTTTCGGTAAGAGGAGGCGAAAGAAAGCCTGGGGTGTAATCACTGCGCCCGCAAAACAGGTCTTCACCAAGTACCTTTCATCAGTCCAATGTGACACCCATTGTAGCTGGGCTGCGAGGTAGTACGCCTCAAAAGAAGGGGCTCACAGGCCACCCCGGTCAAGTGGAAGCTGTAGTTTACAAAGTGTCCCTCGTAGTCGTCTGTTACCCCAGACGAGAACAGTGAGCAGGGAGTTGAGCTCTTGGAAGAAGGATTGTGGGGGGACCACCGGTTGTTGGCTAAATAATTTAATAACATAGCTAGTATGATTCTTTTAGCCAAAGCAATCCTCCCTATCGGGGCAAGAGGTAGCGAACTCCAGAATTGCATTTGTGTTTTGATGCCCTGCAGTGCCATCCGGAGGTTGCCGTCAAATAAATCTGAAGGGGTGTGGTATAAGCGGATCCCCAGATATTGGGGAGCTGCGCCGTGCTAACGCAGAGGTATGGAACCCAGGGAGATGGACTGTGGGGATTGGTCGGGGAGAAGAGTGTATATCACTGATTTATCCCAATTGACATGGAGCCCTGTAGCCTCAGCAAACTCAAAGTTTAGCTCGGAGGGGGTCAAATGTAATGTCTTTTATATAGAGTAGAAGATCGTCAGTGTACAGGGACACCACATGTATCATGTCCTCGAGAGGTATCCCCCAACTCACACCCTCGTTCCACAAGCGGATAGCCACCGGTTCCATTGCGAGGTCGAAGAGCTGTGGGGAGAGCAGCCTTGTTGGGTTCCTCTGCTTACAGGGAATGAGGCAGATACCAGGCGTCTTAGCTTAACACAGGATGTAGGGTTAGTGTACAGAAGGTGTTTGTACACAAGGAGTCTAGGACTGACTCTAAATTTGATCAGAGTCTGGAAGAGGTAATTCCAAACCAGGGAATCAAATGCCGTCTCCAGATCTAAAAATTAGACAGGCTGCTCTCGGGTAAAGTCCTCTAAAACGATCTTGCATATGGAAAAGCCGTCGCAGGTTGTGGGAGGTGCAGCGACCTGGAACGAATCCGTTCTAGTCTGCATGTATAAGATCTGGCAGTACTTGAGCGTACCGATCTGCTAGACCTTGTAATCTGTGCCTAGTACAGAAAACGGGTGATATGACGCTGGGTGGGTTGGGGGTTTCCCAGGTTTCAGGATAAGGATCAGGAGAGACTCTCTGAGTGATGGCGGAAGTGCTCCTGAGGCTAGAGATGCTTCGTACATGCTAGTTAATTTGGGTGCAAGTTGGGAGGAGAGTTGGGTGTAGAACTCAAATGTGGTAGACAATCAAGGCCCAGGGTTTTGTTTTGAGAGAGGTCTCTAAGGGCGGGCTTGCAATACATCCTCTGTGGTGAGCTTAGCATCCAATGTGTGTTTAAGAGTGGTGGGGATATGGGGAGTGTAATTCCCTCGAGGAAGGATCTGTAGGTGTTTTCTGTTGTGCTAGGTGCGGCACTGTTCAAGGTAGAGTAGTATGTGTGAAATTGTTCTAGGAAAGCCTCCTGGGAAAGAACCGGGGTACCTGTGGATGAGATGAGTTCGGTAATGAGAGTTGGGGCCGAGTCTTGGTGTGTGAGCCAGGCCGAGAGACGACCTGATTTGTCCCCTTCCCAATGGATTTTGACAGTGTGGGTCGTAAAGTTAAAGCGTCGTAGTTGCTCTAAGAGTTCTGTTTAAGTTGTTTTAGCCTCGGTGAGCTGTGAAAGTTTTCCTGGGTCTCTGGCTCCTTGCTCAGTTGAGCAAGTCGTCGCTCAGCAGACTGTACTTTTATGTCAAGGGTCTTATGGACTCCCCACCACCTGTTGGATGCAGTGAGCTCGTGTTACCATCTAAAATATGTCCCATTCCATTATCTCTGAGAAAGCCGTGCTGTGTTTTTCCGTGAAGTAGAGCCAGATACGATCTCCCTGCTCCTTCCTGAAAACAGGATCATCCAGATAGGTGCTCTGGAGATGTTAGATCGGAATTGGGGGGTCTGGGGATGACCAGTGAAGGTCCATGTAGTGGGCGTCATAATCCGAGATTATGTGTCCCAGATAGTTGGAGCCGCGTATGAGGGTGGTCAAAGATGCTGTTCACAGAAAGCGGTCCAGTTGTACATGGAACCCATGTGGTGGGGAATTAAAAAAAGTACAATCGAAGGGTGGGATTAAGTGTGTGCCAGGCGGCCAAGAGTGACTACTGTTGCATCCAGTTGCGCAATTGGGCGGTATGGCCATGTGGGGGGGGGAGCGCTTGGAAGACAGGGGTGGGATCTATTGAGGTGTAGATCTAGTGCACAATTTAAATCTCCTCCTATGGCCCAGGGAAACTAATTTTTATGGGCAAGAATGGAGTAGAGTGCATTCCAGTAGTCTCATTGTCTGGTGTTGGGAGCGTAGATACTGCTAATAAGGAGTGGATATCCATCTAGCCGACCCTCCAGAAGCACAGAACGACCATCAGGGTCTATCATGGTATTCAGGACCTGGTAGGGGGCACCAGGTTTAACCCAGATCAGGGTGCCGCATGTGTACGCTGAGTAGAGAGTGGCATAAACAAGACCCCTCCAGCGTTTGAGTAGGCAGGTTAGCTCAGGTGGTGTAGTGTGGGTCTCTCTAGGACGACCACATGTGCTTGTTGACGCTTTGTAAAGGAATATACCTCATACCTCTTATGAGTAGTATGGATGGCTCTTACATTCAGTGTGAGTAGGCGGAGAGTATCAGGATTGGGCTGCATATTTAGTGTGTATTGTTTGGGAGCGGTAACAAGGGGGGACTCTAATGCATATTCGTCACCCTCCGCATTCCACTTCTAGTATGGTAATGAAGCGGTGTTAAGGATCTGCGGCACCATATATGAGGTGATGAGGGGGGTAGTAGAAGGGCTGATGTATAACTAGGCAAGTGTAACAGGGGGAACCTACTGAAACTACAGTACGGCCAAACATTATCTCTTTGATAACTCAAGGAATGCGTGGACCGGCGGGGGGGGAGCAGCTGTGTTGGTGTTGTGCAAGATAGTGTTGCCCTATGTAGTAAGGTGTGTAGGCCCATGGTGGCCTACAGGTCCCCTGGGGAGGGAAGGCGTAACCACAGCAGCCACCATCGAGGGTGTATTAAGATGAGGCATCCAGGTGAGGTGGGGGGAAGATGTATAGTATGCATGCAGCACCCAGGGGTCCCTGGAAACACTCCCCCCTACTGTGAGAATAAGGAGAGTGGAGGGAGTATGATTGTGATGAAGGAAAGTAGGCTCACCTGGCGAGGCGCCAAGAGGGCGCGGGTAGGATAGAAAAGGGAGAGGCCTAGTACATAGTGACAAAAGCATGGAAAAGAGACTCTTCTACGAGATTCTCAAATACTTGGCAGGTATCAATAGTCCTTCGTTATCAGGTTGGATTATCCATCGGTGTCAGCTGTGTTTTAGAACGACTCAGAGCATCCCGCTGTGAGTCATCTGAGAGGAGTGTGTCTTCATCCATGGTGAAGAGATGGGGACCTTTGTCGTCATCAGTGGGATTGGCATCTGGTGCTATGTCCGCAGCCGCCTGCAGGGCACGGTGGCAGTCCCCAATGATCTGTTCAAGATTCGGAGGTGAAGTCATGGGGGAACGAAGTGTTCCAATCCTGTGTCTCCTTCTCGGCTTTGGTTGGGTCCGGAGCAGGCCAGCCCCGCCTGCAGCTGCAGGGCCATATTGTTGTTCTGCCCAGTCCCATGACTCTTTTGGGCTAGTGAAGAAGTGAGTAGTGTCATTGGCTTTGACCTTCAGGCGAGCAGGAAAGAGGAGTGAGTACTGGGCCCCATGTTGGCCCAGATGGTGCTTCATTCCTAGGAAGGAGGATCTTTGTTGTTGAACTGCTCGGTTTAATCGGGAAATAGCATGACCACTTTGTCCTCGACTTTAAGTGGACCTGCACGATGTGTGACATCCAAGATGGTGTCCTGGTCTTTAAAATGAAGAAGTTTCACTAGAACTTACCTCGGGTGGGGGGGGCACCGGTGAGGGGGCAGCTTGTGGGTACTCGATGTGCCCTCTCCAGAGAGAATAAGGGTGTAAGTTCCGATACTGGAGTGAAGCTCCTAAACCAAGTCCCGAAATATTGAAGAGGGTCGCGACCCTCAACTCCCTCTGGTAGGCCACACTGCTTCTAGGGAACCTACCTTTGAGGTCGTCAGCTCTGTCTTCCAGGTGGTGGACACAGCTTTGCAGATCTCGTACAGTGTGCTGTGCGTCCATTATTATCGGTTCTAGGGTGGCTAATTGCTTCTCAACGTCCACCACCTTGTCAGCAAGTTTTCAGTGGTCACCCCGTAGGAAGATGAAGTTCGAAGCCAATGCATTGAAGCGTGTTTCCATAGCAAGGCATGAGTTTTCGATGGCGGCAAGCACCAGGTCCAGTTTACCCGTTGCAATTGGAGTTTGAGAAAAATTCCCAGGTAAGGAGAGAGGATGTGGCCTAATGGCTAGAACGGTCGACCTCGAAGCCGGGGAAGCGGTTTCAAGATCGACAGGGACGCTCAACATCCTGTGATTCTGGGCAAATCAAACAATCTCCCCATGCCTAACAACAACAAAAAATGAATGTGTCGCCTGAAATGCAACTGGTGCCTTCAGGTCAAGTTCGTGCTATATAAAACTCCTTTAAAAAAAAAAGCTATCCGGTATGATGCTTGGCGTAAGTTGTGTAGCCTGTGTTCACACAGGCGTGGCGTTCGCGGCTGATTGGAGTCTGCCCATTCCGTGAGATGTGAGGAAGGTCTGTTTCAGGGGCATGAAGACGAGCCGGTGGGGAGGGAACAAACTCCCACGTTGTCAAGCAGGCAACACATGTAGGTGACCGAACCCCACCACAGTGTGTCAGGGCTCAGAAGTAAGGCTCAGTAAACAGGTAGAGATAACTTGCAGTGTATCTGGGATTGTGCCTACGGCGCTGAAGGGCTAGCAGTGACTGTGAGTAGGGGGTCCCACTGCGTGTTTCGATGGTGGTGCCGATACAGTGGGCTTTCCTGTGACCGACGCAATGTGCTCAGGAAGTGGATAGGATCAACAGGTGAGGCTTCGCATCCTGCACAATGAGGGAAATGTCAAGGTCACCCCCACAGTCTTGTGGGTAAGCTAGTGTCCGACAAGTGTGAATGGGTGGAGAGTCCTCACCACGCGCCTCGATGATGGCTCCGATATGGGAATGCTCCCAAAGCGCTGCTCAGCGCGATGCGGGTGAAGACGGTGAGCATGTATGCTGTACCCACGTAGGCCGGGTTTCAGAATGTATCGCAGGTGCCTCCTGCTGGCATGGGCCCTGTATTGTGGTGTGTCAATAAAGGTCTTCGGGACAGCGGAGGGCCTCCCCCCAAGCAAGGAGTCTGTTTCCTGTCCTCAAGCAGGCCGTCTGTGGAGGGGGCAGCCTGCGGTGACAAGGAGGGAAAATCTCCTGTGAGAGGCACGGCCAGTGAGGTCCACGCGCTCGGAGCCCCCTGCCGCAGTCTACCTGACAGTTCCAGATCCCTCAGGCTCCCGCCATTTGCCAATGCCGTGGCTGGGGATCAGGGAAGGCAGGCGGGGACTCAGGTGGGGCCAGGCACCGTCAACCTCCAGCAAGTGTCCCCAGATGTGTGGTGACAGGGGCTCGCGTCCTCTCCTTGGGAGGGTCAACCACCACCGTTGGTGTAGAGATTGTATCGAAGCGGCGGAAAAGGAAAGACCTTAGCGGCGGTGCGTTCTACACAGCGCACGTGGGTCATGGCCCCCTCACTGCGGCCCACCCAACAGCTGCCGGGCCGCTCTGGGTCTTGCAGGCCTCCGCCGTGCCCCGATGCCGCCGCAGTGGGTCAAGGAAGATGGGGTGGGGCTCAGGCAGAGACGGACATCATCAGGGCCCAGCAAGCGACCCTGATCGTGTAGGCTGCGCCTGGCCGAGGTCGGACCCGGGCAGCTCCGCTCTCCACAATCCTCACAGGAGGGCTTCAGAATCGCCGCAGAGGGTCCGCTACCTTGGGCGGAGTTGAGCCATCCACGGAGGCGAAGGTGCGGGAGCCACGGGCTGGATGATGTCAGATGAACGAACGAGACGATGGAGCTTCACAAACTCAAGCCTGCCATCTTAGCTGGCTCGGCAACGCCAACTCTAAAATCTTGGCGGAGGTTGTTACTGTGGAAAATATGGAGGATATTATGCATTCTTCTAGGATAGTACTCAATCCACAAGTGAGTAGGTTTATTATGAGGTAATAAATATGGTTCACCTGGCCGCGTAAATAAAGTCATAAATGTGTTATTCCCCTGTATCTAAGTATTGCTCGTGTAAGATATATTGTTCACTCCACCAGTCTTTATTATGATAATGTGTTTTAACTTGGCATTAACAATAAATACATTACCAAACTCCAAAGGGTCAAAATGCTGAAGAATGCTTGTCTCATATACTGAGAATAAAAAATCTGATCACAAAGTCAGAAAAGTTTCCCATTAGCTCCCTGATAAAAATATAGTCTAATTGTTGTGTTTGCCAATTAAATATAGGTAGGGTAGTGTCCAATTAGTCCTGCAAATACAAAATCTTCAGATGGAACATCTCAGTTCTTTTGGAGGCAAGTGCTGGTGGTTTGCTACCTGGTCTCATGCTTCAGAAAAACGTTTCCAGTATTAACCTCCTTTTGACAGATTAATCCAAAAGTGAAAAGATACTTATTTTAAATGTTTTTTTTCAGACAACCAGCTCTTATACGACCACTTAGAAAACTTACTTGTACTGTGTACTATGCTAGTGTCCTTACCATATATCTCAATCCAATCAGGCACAAATATAGCAAACTAAAAAGGAGACCTCATAAAGAAAAAAATACAAAAAGACTGGGGGGCATATTAGCAAGACCGGCGATAAAATTATCGCCGTTTTAGCGGCAGGAAACTGCCGCTAAAACAGCGATAATTTTATCGCCGGTCTTGCTAATATGCCCCTGGCTGTTTAAAAAACCACACAAAACCAATTTGGGAGAATGGTGGTCTAGGCCACACAAAACTAATATACAAGCCAAAATCACAGCCAAAGAATGGAACTCACACTAAAAGCAAATTTTCTTTACATGAAAGCATAATTAGGACTCAGTCCACAGTCCAAATGTTAGCTATTACAACAGGAGAATATGAAACCTGTAGATACAGAGGAGTGACTATTGAAGGAAAGATAAATTACATTAGCAATTAAAAGCTAAAAATCGTATCTTCCAAGCACACGTGAAATTTGATGTCAGGACCAGAGGCAATTATGCTATCCTTTCTTCATTTATTTTTCCATCAGCCAATAAGACTTCGGCAATAAACAAACTACACTTCCCACGAGACAATGGGAAAGAAGAAACATCAACCAATCATATTGAAGCACAGCCCATATACTCCATGCCTTTTCCTTCTTCGCTACTCCAACAGCAGTTCAGATAAGTGTCTCCCTTCTTCTTTTGTTAATTGGGATATTCACTTGTTGATGGTTAATTTTGGCTTGTAATAGCTTTGGTTTGGGAATTGCTGTCAGGCCGCATCGCGGAAATGCTTTGTCGCTCCTTATGCGGAAATTAATTTAGTATATTACTATTTTAAGCAGTTAGCGAGGCAGCAGTCCTCCACCCACTAAAGGGCGTCCTTGTGCTTTACAAGCGCAAGCCTATTGCGCATTTGATAATCTTTACATTAGTTGCATGGTCGTTTCCATAGACGAGTTCTGAAGTGAGGAATATCACGATGGCCACATTTTTGCTTATTCTGTGTGAATTTCACACTTGACTGCACTTATTACATTTTTCATCGCCCACCCCCTTGACTCTGACACCCTTAGGGTCCATAAAGGAATAGTTTCTCTCATTACAGACAGCATGTTTTTTTTACACCCTACGCCAGGGTCAGCAAAATTTGGCGAACTAGGACACCGACCCAGGGGAGAATTAACCCATAGCTTAAACTGGGTGTTCTCTCCTGGGCTAACTGCCTATTAGGCAGTTTGCCTTTTCCTTTTAGCTGCTTGCCCAGCAATTATTAAAATGAGCATGCAGGTCTCAGAAGAGCCTGAAAAAGAGGAGATAGCATTATCTGCTTAACCTTGGACTGTTGATTACCTAGAGGCTGTGGATGCATCCGTTTATAAGGCTGTGGCACAAGTAATGGCACTCATAGAGAAAAAAGTGGTGCAGCTTGAAGGTTAATGCAAGAACCCTTTTTTCCATGGGAAGATACTCCTGGAACATCCAGTACTCCTTTGCCACAGGGAATCTTGGCAAGACTTCTCCTAAGAAAGCAACTGCAAAGAGTAAATGTGACTAAGTTGTTGACCTTAACCCATTTGCTAAATTAAAAAGCTAATTTATGGCACAAGATATACAAGTTGGGCAGCAGGCTTCCTAAACCCTTAACTTTGGGGATACTGTTGAGGATGTAGGTGATCTTCTCCCTTCCACTCCAGTTCCTATTGATGAGGTTGATTACCCTCCTGATTCGGATGGAGATAATAGACATGAACAACCTTGGCCTTCTTCCCCTATCCTTCTTTCTGCAGGGAGTAATACTGATATTGATGATCAGCCTCCCATATCAGACAAGTTAGATCTGGATGATATTGTTCATTTGTGCTCCTCAGACAGGAACACAGGGGAAAAGGTAGCTGCTTATGTAGGTGGTAGACTGCGTAAACCTCTGGATAAAGAGGCTTGCAATCACCTTAGAGCGGAACATCCATGTCCCTCTTTGGATGGAAAGGTAGTGCTTACTCCTGAAATTGATTGCTTGCATTGGCAAATTTTTAGCAAAATGTATCCGTGACCCAAAAAACGGAGTTGACCGTTCCTGGCAGTCCTGCCAAGATAAACTTCTTGACATTGCAAGGCCTCTTACGAAAATTGTGAATATGGCTGAGTAAACTAAGGAATCAGGTTCTCTAAGTCCTCCTAACATCCTCTCGTGTTGGGCCCAAAGGGCAATAATATTATTAGGTTACACAAATTGTGCTCTTTCTACTGAGCGTCACCGTTCCCTTCCTATCAAGTGGATAATAGGTTAGGAGATCTCTCTTTCTGAGGCTGGCCCAGCAGAACGAGGGGGTCTCTTTGGAGATCCATTTTTAAGGAAATAGGGAGCTTTGTGGCCACGTTTACGCCCTTAGAGAAGGCCCAGACATCTTTGACAAAGACTTTTCCTCCAAAAGCTTTTGCAGGGGTGAGTCGTGGCAGGGGTGCTCGACTGACTGCTTTTCTCACCAAGCTCCTTACTTAGGACAGACTTCCAGACGTGGACACTTCCGAGCTTGAACGTTTTTTCCCCTCCAGAGAAACCAGATGCACACAGGCAGCAGAGGCCATTTCAGTGGAGGGTCAGCTTCCTCAGGTGAGACTTACTCTTTCCCAGTTAAGAGTGGGAGACAGGTTGGCACATTATGTACATAACTGGCGGGCGATTACAACAGACGAGTGGGTTCTTTAAAAAGTTCAGGGCTTTCGGATAGAATTATTGGGAGCTTCCATCCAAACTTTTCCACCCCCTGCCCTGACATTTTTGCAACAGGATGCCGCTCTGATACAGGAAGAAGTGTCAGCACTTCTCGCAAATGTAGCAATCTATTCCACTCAAATCCATCCCAAAGGTTTATTAAGCAATATTTTCTTGGTGGAAAAGAGAGATGGAGGTAACCGACCACTGATAAATATGCGACAATGATAAATACGGCTGGTCTACCACCATTACAAAATAAAGGGTGTTCAACGTCTTCAAGACCTCTTGGGTGAGGCGATTGGATGGTTCGTTTGGATCTGAAGGATACATACCTTTCCATTCCACTTTTCCTTCCTCATCACAGATTTCTACAATTCATTTGGGAGGCTCAAACGTACGAGCTTACAACTCTGCCTTTCGGTCATTCCTCAGAGCTATGGTGTTTCATCCAGGTGCTTCGTCCAGTAGTAGAGTATCTTTGTGCTCAGGGTATTCGTCTTATAGTATACCTGGACAATATCCTCAATTTAGATCAGTGACCTGAGATGTTGATGCTTTATCTTCAAATGGCTGTATCCCTCCTAGAAAATCTAGGCTTCATCTTAAAAAAGAAAAAATCCAGTTTAATTCCCTGTCAAACCGTTACCTTCTTCGATTTGGTAATAGACTCCATGCATGTTACCCTCAGCTTACCTTCCAAAATCTTTTTAAAAAATATGTCAGGAGCTACACAAAACGCTTGCCAGAAGGCCTATTATCATCTCCCATTCAAGCTAATTTCCCAGGTCCCCTTCATTACAGGGCTCTTCAACGCCACATGGCGGAACATCTCAGGAAAGGTCTCACTTATTCTCAAGAGATCTCTCTATCCCAGGAAGCAAGTGGGGATATGAATTGGTGGTTGTCTAAAATGAAAGCATGAAATGGAAGAGCTATTTTTGGCTCGAGTCCAGATATTATTATAGAGTAGGATGTCAGAGGAGATGGCTGGGGAGCTTGATGTGGATATTTTTCCACAGGTCAAAGATGGTCTGCCCTATTTGCACATCAATTACTTGGAGCTGCTTGCCAGCTCTTTCGCAGTTCAAACCTGGACCAAGGACAAAGTTCATTCAAAGATTCTTTTGAAGATGCACAATCTTGCAGCAGTGCACTATATTAATCATTTGGGGGAAACATGATCCAAAACTTTAGTAGACCTGGCCAGGTACTTTTGGGAATTTTGTCTAGATAAAAATATCTCAGTAACTGTGGAAAACCTGCAGGGAAAATCGAACATAGTGGTGGATTGACAATCTTGTCATTTTGAGGATTCTAGTGCTTGGAAGCTCCATCTTATTATTTTCAAATAAATCTCAAAGTTTTGGGGGTCCATTCTCAGTCGACCTATTTGCCTCCAGGTTGGACCATCAACTTCCCAGGTATTTCAGCTGGAAAACCGGATCTGGAAGCAACATATGCTTGCCAACAAGATTGGTCCAAAGAACAGGGATATGCCTTTCCTTGCTTCTCAATGATAACCCGCCTCTCTGCTCAAACAAAGAGACAAATGGCAGATCTGGTGGTGGTGATACAGACTCGGAAATCTCAGGTATAGTATCCAGTTCTGATGGAAATTTTATGGGATTTCCATGCCTATACCCCATCTCCCAGATATTCTTCAGGATCCCCTAGGGAATCCCCACCACTTGGTGTCAGATGGCAAGTTGTATCTGATGACTTGAAGGATTACAAGAAACAATGGAAAATCCCTGGCCTTTCAAGACAATTCCTCCTCTCTTAAGCATGGACAGATGGAACAGTTAAGAGGTATAAATTGGCATGGTCCCAATAGTTATACTGGTGTATGCAAATCCAGTGAGGTCAGATATTCTTGACATCCTGAATTTTCTTGCGGCCATGGCTGATCAGGGAATGGCTTACAGGTAATGCACTGGAAGAGGCTGAGGCCTTCACCTACCTGAGCAGTGTCATAGACAAGCAGGGCGGCAAACATGCCGCCATCAAGGCAAGAATCAACACAGCAAGGACTGCCTTAATTCAGCTAAAGAAGATCTGGACCTCCAAGGACCTAACACTGCAAACCAAGATCAGGCTTTTAAACACCAACATAAAATCGATTAGGTGGTTACTGCCACACCTGCTTCCGCCTCTTAAACCTGAACCTACATTGGGTTCCACCAAGAGACAAGAACTCTAAGACTTTTACTTTGGGCACAAGATTGGAAGATATCTTAAATGCAACAGATTGGTCCTCCGACTCTAATTTTAAGACATTCTATTTCAAACCAATTTGAGATATTGCTCCATTGGTAGTTGATAAGCTCTAAACTAGCATAATCCTCACCTCCGGTCCTGTCATAGAATGAAAATTTCCTAGCTATTGTAACAGAAAGTTTCAATTCTATTAGGGAAACTAAGGCGAGAATCATTCCTCCACATTATCAAAGACCTTTGATCTTCCCACCCTGGAGTATTCTGAGTTTTGGTTAATATTAGTTGGCAGCAAGTAAACATTAAGAATTTAATTGATTGCATGTATTTTTTCTAAGTAATATTTATGGTTATAGATTTTTTAAATGGTTGTTTGGAAACCATATTTGTTTAATGTATTTCATTATATGGAATGATTTGGTCATATTCACATGTCCATTTTGGAATAAATGTTGCTTACAATATCGTAATACCTTTCTCTATCTCGCATTTAGGGAATGATTCAAATAAGCAAAAATGATGTCGACATTTGGAACAGCATTCGTTGCAGGAAGAAAGGGGGGGCATGAAGACTGATGTTTGACTATATGGCTGTTTCATTATGATTGGTTGAATGTTTCTTCTTTCCCATTGTCTCTTGGGAAATGTAGTTTTTTTATTGTTGAACTCTTATTGGCTGCTGGAAAAATAAATGAGTAAAGGGTAGCATAATAGTCGCCTCCAAGTTTTTTATAGAAATTAAACTTTCGGTTATGATGGCTAGGACATTTTTCATTCTACTTCATTCTGTTGCATTATATTTAATAGGCGTTTTTACAGAGCAAAGCCTACACAACGAGGATTTCTTGGAAAAGCAGAAAATAAACAACTGATAGGCATCAACTGAGCCCTGGATAAGGAGCTGGGTTTAATCTGTCCCCTAAAAGCCTGATGATTTGTGAAATGTATTACATATGGTTGGAGATCATTTCAGATTTTTACAGCCTGAGCAAAAAATATCTGCCTCCCCATTTAGAATATCTGAATCTAGGTGTCAGACAGAGAATGTTTGCTGAGGGGCATATGGATCATAGTGACTTAGACCATTCGTTATATAGGTAGTTCGTACAGTTAATTACATCTGACAGAGGATTTATAGGGCTTTAAACATAATACTCTTGTTCATCGGACAGCAATGAAGCTGATGAATATGTGCAGCAATTGTTTCAAATCGCTTTGGGCCAAACACGGCCTAGTAAGCTGTGTTTTGGACACACTGGAATCTGTTAAATAGTTGTAAACTGTGGTGTCCAATTTTGGAAGTGATATATCAGACTCGGAGACCTATCTAGCTGTCTCAGAGTCTTAATGTAATAGCATACTGATCACACTCTACAGTAAAGGCTAGATCAAAGATCAGGAAAGCAACAGGCCAATAACCCTTAGCCAAATGCAGACAGGGCCTGTCTACCGTGAACCAAAGTTTGGTCTTGCAATCGCTTGAAAATAAAAACTCAAGAACAAGAAGCCTCTGCTTGCCACCTTCCTTGCCTTCATCTTGGTTTCTGACCAAACTGACCAAGCGTTGTTTTGGGAAGAGCTGAGAAAAGATTACATGAAATTTCAGCTAATCAAAATATTGGCTGGAACATGCATTAATTTGATTGTGTAGGTCCACAAGTGACCAAATGCAAACGTAAAGCAACTGGCACATTTGTTTCAAGTTTCTATGTCCTTTTCAGTTTTTATACTAATGACGTCCTCCAACTTTTGCAAGAAATATCAGATGATGTGAGAATCATAAGAGGATAGAAGGCATTGCTCCTGCTATAAATAGACACCACGTAATCTAAACCGGGCCTGCTGATGCTCTAAAACAACTTTTAAAGACAGTAGGCATGTACTGCAAAAATAACCAAAACAAGGATTAACAAGACAATGTTCATAGTGTGGTGCCTAATTGACCAAGCTCATTCCGAAATGCCGCCCTGGCAGGGAGGGATAAGCAAAAATAATGTATCAAAAATGGCTTAAAAAGAAATAGGAAATAAGAAAAAGGGAAAACAAACTTTAGCCAAAGATCTCCAGCATCACTCATACAGAGGTAAGGATGTGACTGGCCATAGTCAGAATTAAGCTTCTGAAGAACAATACACTGAGATTGTAGAGGAAAAAAGTGTGCAGGTGGCTGCGATGAACTCAGCAGATTTCACCCTAATATCATTTTTGTTTGCACCTTACAGACAGAAGAAAAACATCTGATGAAAAACAATGAAGATGGCCATCATCCGCTTCTATCAAGAGTTGAGTACTGTGTGTCCAGTTTCCCTATGGAACCAAAGAGCTGGCTCAGTACCTTAAGTGTGGATAGAAATCAAAGCAACGAAATATGTAGCAAGTTTGTATTCAAGCAGAAGGGGTCAAGATCCAATCATGCCTAGGTGCACTGGATACCAGAAAAAAACACACAGATCAATAAAAAAGAAAATGGAGTGGATCATTGATCAGAGGTGAGGGCAAACCCTTTAGCACAGAGTTGTAAGGTCCTCTGCCAAATTTCTATGGTTGGATACAAGAAGAAAACCGTTGGAGCAGCAGCTCAGCTGGGAAAGAATTTTCCTGGGGCTATACTGGTGTTAAAAATGAATGAAAACAGGCTGTCCAGCGTGAACAGAAAAGTCAGATTCCATAGCTGCGCCTTGCATAAGCTCAGCAAGCTAGTCTGGTAAGGATTGTCTATGCATAAGTACGTCATTGTGCCTTGGTAATTTTAATTAAATCTTCTTAGTCATCCTCATCCAGAGTCCATTCACCTAAATGGGCACAATTATCACAACCTTCTCTCCTAAAAGTCAATCAAATTCTGATATAAGCCACTTCTATATTCCAAGGTAACCTGTACTTTAGGCAGAGAAGTGTAAGACCACCTAATAAAACTAACAGTTGTTGGAGAAGCATCATAGTTCACATATTATTCGAAGTTGTGCTCTAGAAGGGGTTTACTCTATTGCATGTGACCAATGCTAAGATCTATACTTATATATCAATGTTCATTGCTTCTACCATGAGTGCCTTCTCTCAACATTGGTCCATGGTTTGAAGTCAGGCAGAAAAATGGGCATCAAGGTAATTGCGGACTTCAATTAACTCTCTAGCTTTTGATAATGGTGCAAATATTGTTGAAGCTGCAGGGCTGAAATGTAAAGAGACACCAGGATGTGTTAAAGGCCCTAGAATTACCAGCCAAGAGTAAGAAAGCCTCAAGCCTTTGTAATTTTCTAGGCCTTTGAAGTACCTCTCTGCAAAGTCCCCATTCAGTTCCTCTACAGCGATGGTATCGCCTCTGTAAAGATAAAAAAAACGTGAACTCCACAATGAAGGACCTTTACCGTTCCCCAGCAGCAAATGCCAACACCACAATTGCTCCCTCGGAGTAGAAAGGTGACCACAGCTTCAAATAATCTTCACTGATCCCTGTGGTGATCTTGTTAAAGCACACACATGATATAAGAATGGCTGAAAGTACAATATTTCCACCAAAAAGAAGTTGATATATTACACCAAGCAGGAAAAGTTGACAATAGCCATGCAGGCTTTCTGCACCCTTTATTGCCAGAACAATACGTTTTTAAACTAAATTTCAAGACAAATATTAATGAGGGGAAGAACATATTCCCTGATGTAAAACAGACAATAAATTGAATCAAACCTGAACAAAAGTCATCAAACAAGATTTACAAAAAATAGGTACTCAAAAATTATTACTACTACACACTCACCATGTAAAACGCCTCTTCGAAGACCAATAAAGGCCCTGAGAATCCAACCACCAGGAGAGGTTGGGCGCCCACCAAGCAGAATATGATCCCTTGCAAAGCTGTAGAGATGATGAGTTCAGATACACCGATAAGACCACTCGTTTTCTCACCTGCAAAATGGTAAAACGTTATTCTAACATTCCTAGTCCAGTTATATTCCAATAGGTCCTTTGCAATTATAAATTTAAACCTTTTGGCCTCTTTTCTCTCTAACAGGGAACAGTCAGTTTGTCTTGGTGACTTCAGGTCAAAACCCTTCTTGTTACCCTGCTGAGTCCCCCAGGGCTCATCTCTGAGCCCTACGCTGTTTAATATTTATGTTGCCCCCTAAGTGAAACGTAGGAAATCCTTTGGCTTCTTCACCATTGCTTATGCAGACGACACACAAATGATTTTGCCCATTACGAATAATGTCGAGGAGGTCACCAAGAGTTTCAACAATGGTAGGTGTGAGGTGTCCAAGTGGATGAGGCTTAATACTCTCAAGCTAAATTCTGTTAAAAACTGAGATTCTCCTTGTTGGCAAGGACACCTCGTTTTGGAACACTTTTTGGTTACCTTCATCTTTTGGTACTCTCCCTAGTCCAGCGCTGAAAGTCAAGGATTTAGGGGGGATGTTCGATGCCAACCTCACTTTTAGAGACCAGGTCAGCACAATTACCTCGTTTTGCTTTTTCACTTTAAAAATGTTAAGGAAAATTCTTCCCTTCCTCCCTTTTGAACTACAAAAATCAGTGATCATTGCATTAGTATTGTCGAAGCTAGACTACTGCAATGCCTTGTACCAGGGTCTTCATTTAGGCACACTTAATAAACTCCAGCTTTTACAGACTGCTGCTGCCTGTCTCTTAAAGAAGATACCTAAATTTCACTCAGTGTCTGAAGTGTTATTTGATCTTCACTGGCTCCCGATTAAGAAACGGGTGGTCTTTAAGGCACTTTGTAAGGCCCATAAATCCCCTTGTGGGATTGATCCAAAATCGCTGCAGAAAAGTTTTAAGTGGTACATACCTAGAAGGCACCAGCGCTCCACTGCATCCAGAGCTCTGGCAATACCCAACTGTAATAAAGTCTCATGAGGAGACAGGAGCTTTGTGTACTCCACATGCAAGTTGTGGAAAACACTCCCCCTGGAACTTAAACTCCAGTCGAATTTATCTAGTTTTAGAAAGCAACTTAAAACTTGACTTTTTTTGGCCTCTCTTGAAGACTGTTTTTTTTGGTGCTATCTACCTGATTTGATGTCAGCGCCAAGACGCCTTTGGGCATTTGTAGCGCTTAATAAAACCATATCAATAAAGCGTTTGCATTGGATAATTCCATTAGAAGTTCTCTTATAGGTCATCATTTAAACAGTATCAGTGTTGCACCTTTCCTCAACCCATAAACCACCACAGGGCCAGCTTTTATGCTACAAATGGCCAACATCCCTTGCATCCAAGTTTCCTCCTTACCACTTTAACAAACTAACAAAATATGGTGACCTTTTTCCTATCTCTCATCAAGGCTACGCATAGGAAAATACTTTCCTAAAGTCTCCTTCACTGTGGACCATCATATGAGATGACATTGAAAAACACAAGATCTATTGGTTTCATCTCATATACTAAGACACAGCCTACGCTTTCTACTGTTTGTTTTCCACACAAAGCCATACAATATGTAATATCATCTTCACTATCTCCTAGCACATGTTATAATATTAACCTATTTTCCGCACAAAACAAAGGATTGTTTTCTTGCCTGCTGTTTACCGCCTTCATTCAGTCTTTCATTTTGAGGCAAGAACTCTCCTTCCCATTCACAAAATATAGCTATTCACATAAAAAATAGTAACGTGCTCTAGTTAACATGCATATTCAACACCACAAAAACTAATGCACTCACACCCAACATCATGCTCTCTGCTGTCCTGATGTCACAGTATCCTCACTCTTCCAAGATATAGGAAAGCTGGCACTTCTCTCTACTGATCCTATTCCCAGCTTGTGTTTCACAGGCACTTACTTGGTACTGTTACAATGTGCTAAGATGCCACACAAAATGTCTGTGTTTCTTTATTTAATAGTTAGATGAGAGCAACAGAGGAAGAAGAGTGCAATCAGCTAGGGTGAGTGTCCATGTTCGTTGTTCCCCTGTTTTTACCTCTCCTGTCAAAAGCAAGCCTAAATAGTCAAGTTTTTAGGAGTCTATTGAAACACTTATACAGGAACTAAACTGAGATTGGGATTTTTGGACATCGGCTGTAGGACAGTGAATACATCACATGACGAAATCTCTGACTGGAACAGATCAACAATCACATTGGCCCACAAAATATATCACCACAAAAATACAATGGGAGACAAATGCATTATGAAATCAAATAAATCTGCAAAGGGAAATATACTTATGCTGGGACTAGGGGATACATACACTGACTAGGGGATACATACATGGGCATGGAGCCAAGGGTACATTCAATGGGGCAGAAAACACACTGACATCAATGTAGCAAACACAAAAATTAGGGTACATTCATATTGGTACAGAAAACACAGAGACACCAAGGCATAAAACACAAACACAGTGACAATGGGAGTTAAGTAACCGGGGATGAGGAAAGGAGAGTCTGGATTGCTAATGATCTGAAACCGTGGCGCTGAGACTCTCTTCCTTTGGAACAGGGTGCACTTGACACTTGGACACGGAACACAGTGACACTGGGATGGGGAATAGGCTTACAAAGAGACAGAGAGTAATTTTCATTGGGCTGGGAGAAACCTGACACTGGGTCAGGTAATACCTGGGACTCTAGTATGGAATACACTGACACTAAGACATTGAGGTACTTACGTCTCTGACAGCTGGGCAAGTACAACGTGAAAGTAAGATATACATGGGACATACTGAGAATAAAATTATGTTAGGACATAGAGACTTACACTGGAACTGTGGAATACAACGACACTTGCCAGCTACCCAAATCGAATTACAAGGTTTAATATCTTTCTATTCTTCCAACGATGCATAACAAAATAGCGTGGCCGAAGCACAATATTTCAAACTCTGTAATTAACTATACATTGAATGGAAAGTGTTAATTTACAAATATTCTTTATTTTACCAATAGGATTTAAAATGTATATGTAGATTGAATTATATAAGGAGACACTGGCACAAGGATATTGGTGCAGGGCAAAATGTACAATGGGACAGAGAATTCACTTCACGTGAGAAAAGAGATACTGGTACAACGAGAAGCAGAGTGATACACACTTTGGGTCAGGAAACACAGTGACAATGGGACACTGATCCCTTCTTAGAACACTTACCAGCTCGCACACTTCTGTTACAATTCGAAACACACATCTTGATCAACAGCCTTAGCCCAACACACTTCTCATTACATTCGGACAGGAGTCAAAATTGGACAAGAGACACTCTGACACCGGGACGTGGAATAAACTGGCAATTAGGTGGAAAATACACAGACATCAAGACAGGGAATGCAATGAACCTGTAACAGGGACACCTCAAAACTAGGTATGAATTCCACTTATTCTAGCACAAGGAAAGGGGAACAACTATCAGCAGGGTATACATGCGTGGGGGCAGAGAAAAACATGGAAAATAGGGCAGAGAATGGTTGACAAAGGTCTAGCTGTTCTAAGGTAAAATAGGCCTGTGAGTTGGCAAGAGGCTGTGCTTGATTTGTAAACGAAAGAGTGCAGGTACCTGAAGCTCTTGTGCACCGAATACCAAGGCTGGTAGTCTTAATCCACCTCCTGCCTCTATAATTTACAACCAGACACTCCATGCTCCTTTATCTCAGTCTTGCAGGTTCCCAGCTTTCTCCCTTTGTGATGGTTGTGATGTCTTTCTCTTCCCCCGTCTGGCTGCTTTGTTTGTTTTTCCCTCTCTTGCTCTGGGTAAATGTCTAATGCACATACATAAGTGTCGGTCCCCAAAAATAAGTGCCGGTGGCCCCCACAGGCAACCACCGAGTCAAACTGAGCACTGGCAAGAGGCTGAATTTACTCAAGTTGATGAAATTGAAGACATTCTGGGTTGTTGAAAGAGATTGGTGATTTATAATCGTATGTTGCCAAAGAAATTACTCCTGTCAATGCCTTTTAAGTGTTTATAGTTTCTATAAGAAAACCACATAAAACTATACTACAGTGGAAACTAGCTGACACAGACCCAATGACAAAGTTAGAGACGAACACTGGGAGAGGGAGACACATACACAGGGACAAGTCGCACAAGGAGAAGTATTTACAGAGGGGTTTTAGCTTTGCCACTTTCTTGATCTTCTCTACAGGCATTTGATTGTTCTGTAGAGCAAGTTACTTACCTTCGGTAATGCCTTATCTAGTGGAGACTATATCTAGCCACAGATTCTTTACCATAGAATTTCCCCAGGCGTCAGACTGGATCCAGAAGATTTTTCGTGAGCAGTACCCCTGCGTGCCGGTAGGTGGCATTGATCGGCTCCACGTCTGTAGCCGGCGTCGTGTGCACCAGAAATGACATCGCGGTACCCATGTAGGCCACACCCAGGCGTGATGACGTGAGTTACTTTTCACGACTTTCCACGCCAGCAGCACGGAGCCATGAAGAACACTGACCACTGGTGTGTCAAAACTAGGGCCCTGAAAAGGGGTCATCCCTTTCCCTAGAAATCCATTTGCAGAGAGGGGAGTATGGGTGGATCGGTAAGGAATCTGAGGCTATAAATAGTCTGTACCAGATAAGGAGTTACCGAAGTAACTTGTTCATCTGATGGAGACTTCTAGCCCAGATTCCTTACCTTAGAATAGATATCCAAACATTACCATCTCCAGAGGTGGGTCTGCAAACCAATTTCAAATGAGAAAGTCCTGCAGGACTGAACACTCAAAGTGCCCATCTCTGCGGACCTGACTGCCCAGATAGTAATGTTTAGTGAACGTGTGCAGAGAAGCCCATGTTTCTGCCTGGCAGATATCCAGGATTGGAACTGCGTGTGCTAACGCAGTGGTGGCTGCTTTAGCTCTGGTGGAATGAGCCTGCAACCCTTCAGGAGGTTGCTTCTTGGCCAGTGCGTAGCTTATTTTGATGCGGAGCACGACCCATCTGGAGATGGTCCACTTCTGCACAGCCCGAACTTTCTGTGCACCAACATACCCCACGAAGAGTTGGTCGTCCACCTCTCATGTGCGGTCAAGGTAGAACGACAACGTTCTTTTTGGGTCCAGACGTTGAAGTCGCTACTCTTCCATAGAGGGATGCAGAGAAGCATAAAAGCTAGGCAAGGTGATAGATTGGCCTACATGAAAAGGGGTGAGCACTTTGGGTAGAAAGGAGGCCCTTGTGCGAAACACCACTTTGTTAGTATAGACTGAGAGGTAAGGTGGCTTAGATGATAAGGCCTGTAGCTCACTTACGCTGCTGGCAGATATAATTGCCACAAGGAAGGCTGTTTTCAAGTGAGAAGCTTGAGAGGACAATTGTGTAGAGACTGGAAATGAGCACACATCAAAAAAGTTCAAACCAAATTAAGGTCCCACTGAGGCTTAGTGAATGGTGAAGAAGGGAAGATATGAGTAAGATCCTTGAGAGACCTATGTACAATAGGGGACTTGAACAAAAGAGGTTAATCAGGCAACCGGATGAAAGCAGAAATGGCAGAGAGATAGCCCTTATGAATGCCCAGAGCAGAGCCATGCTGGGCAAGAGAAAGAATGAAAAGCAGAACATCAGAAAGTGGGGCAGAAAGGGGATCAACAGATTTTTCTGCACACCTTGCCGCAAATCTTTTCCAATGGCAGGCGTTCACCGTCTTGGTGGAGGGATGCCTGGCTGCCAGGAAGAAATTACAGACTGCAAGAAGCCGGAAAGTGGACAGGTTAGAGTGGAGAACCCTACTATGCTGCTGCAACAGAAGATCCTCCTGAAGGGGCAGCCTGATCAGAGGACCGATGGCCATGCTAAGAAGCTCAAGATACCAGACTCTCTGTGCCCAGTCTGGAGCCACAAAGATAACTTGGGCCCGGTCGTTCTTGATCTTCTTGAGAACTCTATGTAGGAGTGGTATGGGCGGAACGGCGTACAGGAGACATGAGTTCCACTCGAGACGAAAAGCGACTCTGAGCGAGTGCCGCCTTGGAAACTCCAGTGCGCAAAAATGCTGACATTGCGCGTTCTTGGCAGTAATCTAACCAAGGCTCTCTCCACTGCTGAAAGAGACCTTGTACCACCTCCAGATGGAGACGCCATTCGTGATCTGCTAGGCATCTGCGGCTGAGTTTGTCCGCTCTGGCGTTCAAAGACAACTTGTACACACCACCTGCGACCCCCACCCCTTCAGCCTATCTTTTAAAAGTACAAAAACATTTCTAAAATTGCCTGTTTTTGCAAATATGATGCACAATGATGCCTCCTTCAGTTTTAGACAAAAATATTCACGTTTTTATGCTTTTCCAAAACTAGCTTAGAATGGGGTTTCACCTGTATAGGGTGTCAGAGTCTGCTGCTCACGCTTCTACAGAGACCCTGGCCACCTAAGAGGGCATGCTCTCGGGTTTCTGGTGTACATCATTCAACAGGTTAGCAGTGTTGTTAAATCCGGCACTGGCAGAAAACTTAGCATTAAACATCCCGTGGGTATTGTCCCAGCAGTCTCAACAGCTGTCATCCTTCATCTTCTTTTAAATTAATTTATTTGCATCAACAGGCATCAAGGCTTGAAACAGACGGCCGGACACTCGAACACACAAAAATAGAAATGACTACCTCTCCCCAAAACAGCCTTATACAGGAAAGTCAACAGTGTAATATTAATGACATGCTTTCAGCAGTTTTTGAAATTTGAGATGGTCCTCAGTAAGGCGGAGCCAGAGTATGAGGCAGCTCCAGAGCTTTGAGCCTCGAATCCAATAAAATTCAGTCGTCAAATAAAAACGGCTTAAAAGTGGGACTGCTGAAGAGGCACATGCTGCCAGGTCTCAAGAGCTTGTTAGTGGAATAAGATTTCAGGAGTTCAGTCTGAAACTAGGCCACATCTTATACTAGGCAAGTGAGCAATACAGAATAAGCTAAAGTGGATTAATTGCTTCACAGAAATCCAGTGAACAGGGACATAGTTACATTCCTACAGGTTACGTGCAAGCATTCTTTCTGCCTGGCCTGGGTCCAAAATACTTTGGGGGCTTAGAGGTACTTCTTGGGTGTTTTCTTTGAGATCCTTAGACTCTCATAAGGCTATCAGTGGTTTCAGACTGACTGGAAGAGCTGCCCAACTTGTGTGGCTTTCCAACAGATTGCACTTTTGGGCTCTCACTGCTGCAACCCAGCTGTCTATTACCACAACCATTTGTTTGAGGTCTGGACATTGCGATTCAACAAGGTACAGCCACAAGCCACAGAGACGGGAGACTCCAGTTGAATATTTAGCGCCTCTTCCCCTGGAAACCTTGGAGGCCGATGGGCAGGAGAACTTGGGGGGCCCAGTGACCACGATGGAAATATGTGCAGCGCTCAAAGAGATGGCTAAAGGGAAGACACCGGGCCCAGATGGCATACCGGTGGAATTCTACTCCGACTATGCACAGACACTGGCACCAAAGTTGGAAGCGATGTATGTGGAAGCTTGGGAGAGAGGGGAGCTACCTCCTTCGACTAGAAATGCACTGGTCATACCACTCCCGAAGGCTAAAATGGCGGATTTACGCACGTCAGACTATAGGCCACTATCCATGCTCAATGTTGACTTTAAAGTCCTGAGTAAAATCCTGGCCATTCGGCTCCTACCCTTTAAGACCGGCCTGATTCATAAAGACCAAAACAGGTTTGTACCGGCCAGATCCACGTCTGGGAATTTGCGAAGGCTCTTCATATTATGCACCACCCTGAACGGAATCAACACCCGGATGCCCTTATCCTGTCAGTAGATTTGGAAAAGGCGTTTGATTCGGTGAGGAGGGACTTCTTAGATGCCACAATGGAACGGATGGGGCTGGGAGACGGGTGGACTAAATGGGTGAAAATATTATACACACACCCAACGGCACGGGTTAAAACTAACGGGGTGGTTTCGGGTACATATAATATATGTAGAGGCACTAGACAGGGCTGCCCACTATCCCCATTACTTTTTGCGATTGCAATAGAGCCGCTTGCGATCGCCTTTAGCTCTATGCTGACAACTTGTTACTATACCGAGAAAACGGAGGCCGGGGAGCAGAACAGGCACTGGGTATGCTAGATAATTATGCAACTTTAGCGGGACTTAAACTTAACAAGGCCAAGACATACCCCTTCCCATTAAAGAATGAGGGCACTTTTCCAGCGGATCTCCCTGCAGGTCTGACATGGTCCCCCCCGCTTCTTCAGGTACCTCGGAATACAAGTGTTCCACAAATTAGCAGACTTAAGGGAAGGAAATCTGACCCCGGGTCTAAGGTCACTAAAAACATGCGTTCAATTCTGGCGGTCACTCAAGTTACCCCTGATGGCACGTTTAGCACTTTAAAAAATGATCATGCTTCCCAGATTATTATACCACTTTGTGAACCTACCGGTGGTAATTACACCTGCATGGTTTACAGAGTTAAACCAGACCCTCCGGGAATTAATATGGGATGGAGGGCGGAATAAAGTATCTCTGGAGGTAATACAGCAGGCACACGAAGAGGGGGGACTAGGAGCCTCTGACTTTGAACTGTATTATCTGGCGGCCCAACTTCAATGGATAGCCCAGTGGCTAGACCGTAGAAACCTGGAACTGCTAGTAGAGGAAGGATGGCAAAATGGCCAAAGCTGGCTGTTGGCCAAGTTGTTGTACCCAGCGGTAACTATACCCAAATTAAATGTTCTCTTACAAGCGGCACTATACTGCTGGAAGAGATGCCAAAGACGCACAAACATGGACTATCCCTATGCGCCCGAGCTACCACTAATTGGAATACCATATGGGTACCCTTTAACTCCACACACGAGGCTACAACTCGTAGAATGGACCGCAGCGGGGATCACCACAGTGGGGGATTGCTTCCACATGGGGGTGTTAATCCCAATAGATGACCTTATGTCTATAGATGTGGCTATACGTTGGCCCCTCAGTCCCAAAGCAGACACACAGACTCTAGTAACCCCGCACATATTACCGGGGCAGAGGTTAAAGGCCCCGCTAGGAGCCCGTCCCGCACGAATAGAGAATTCACATTTTTTAGCATTAACTGTCGCTCACTCCCAAAACATAGAGCAGACATATTTGATCTTCTAATCAGTGAATGCCCGGATGCAATTTTCCTAACGGAAACTTGGCTCCATGAAAGCTCGGGCCCTGATGTAGCGGCTGCACTTCCAGCTGGGTACTCTATAGTAAGAAGAGATCGCGAAGGCAAAATAGGCGGTGGGCTGGCCATTATTTTTGATAACCAGTACACGTGTAAATTTGATAAACTAACCTGGAAGGGCAGCGAGGCTATGTTATTTCAACTTGCCTTAACCCCTCAGTTCACCTTCTCAGGAATGTTACTCTATCGTCCCCCAGGCCCTGCCGGCCTGTGGGCTTCTGCATTTCCTGATTTGGTTGCTCCATATTTGCTTAGCACAGCTAATTTCACAATCTTAGGTGACCTGAATCTTCATTTCGATGACTCTACCTGTTCTATTAGCACCACTTTAATTTCTGATCTGGCGGCCATGAACATTGTGCTTTCTAACATGGGTCCTACCCATGTGGCTGGCCATCTATTAGACCCAATTTTTTCTAATATCCCCAGCGTACGCTGTTCCCCGGCTCTCCCTGTCACATGGTCTGATCACTTTCTAGTTGATTTCAGGGTCATGACAGAGTTGACTAACTTAACTGTGCCCAACCTAGGAATTAAGATCAACTCAAGAAACTGGGGTAAATTGGATATGGATCTTTTTAATAAATCTCTAATTGAAACTGCGCCTGCCATTAAACAGGTTTCCACGACAGATTTAGATATCATTATGAATTGGATCTCTAACTCTGTCGACATCTGCCTTCCTCCCTCCACGCAGAAAGTAAAAGATCACCGTCCCCCTGCTCCCTGGTTCTCATCCAGCTTAAAAAAAGAGAAGAGCAAGTGTAAAGCGTTGGAAAGACGCTGGAGGAAGGATTATGTTCCTGAAGCTAAAAAAATGTATAAACAATCGATCAGAATATATCACTCTCTTTGTAACGCCGCTCGGGCTGATTATGTAAGCTCTACTATTTCCAATGCCCAAAACTGCCCTAAAGTTCTATTCAAAGTGATTAAGGAACTTTCCGGCGCAGCCAATCAAGCTCCACCTCCAACTCTTTCTGAATCACAATGTGAAGAAATTGCGATGGTCTTTATTAACAAAGTGGAGCAGATTTATTTAACACTAAATGCCTCTAAGACCTCCACTCTGCAACAAAGTACGGCTACCCCCGTCTTATTCAACTCTGGATCTCAAATAGAGGTCCGGGAGGGGGTTAGCTTGAACGAACTCGAACAATGGATACCACTCGATACTACCTCCTTCAGTCACATTTTAAAAGGCATTAAATCAGGTTCCCCCCGGGACCCACTTCCCATTACCACACTGCAAAAAATGGAGCCGCCTACTTTGCAGCTGATCAGGGAGCTACTTAATGCCTCCCTTCGAGAAGACGTGATTCCACCTGAGTGGAAGCATGCGATGGTCCGCCCACTATTAAAGAAGGCTAATGCCGACCCAGCCCAGATGTCCAACTTCCGCCCCATTTCCTTGCTCCCTGTTTTTTCCAAAATTTTGGAAAAACATGTAAATTCACAATTGACTCACTACGTGGAAACTCACAAGCTTCTTCATCTGTCACAATCAGGTTTCAGGGAAGGACATTCCACAGAAACTACACTTCTGGGAGTTAGTGAAATGATGCGCTGCCGTTTGGATGCTGGTGACACTGTGGCGCTCATATTGTTAGATCTGAGCGCCGCATTTGACATGGTATCCTATTCCGTGCTCTTGCAGACTTTACAATCTGCTGGCGTGACTGGACCTGCCCTGAAATGGTTGGCAAACTTTTTGTTAGACCGTACGTTTCAGGTCTTCTCCCCAGAGGCAACTTCTAAGATCCATGCCTCTCCCTATGGAGTACCACAGGGCTCGATTCTTAGCCCCTTATTATTTAACATCTATGTTAAACCCTTGGCCGACATCACCGAGGAGGTAGGACTGTCGATTTTTTCCTACGCTGATGACACCCAAATAATCTTCTCCTTTCTGCCAAAGAAGCTTCTAAGCCTTCGTCTCTTCAAGTGGGGCTTTGTAAAATCGCACAGTGGATGCAAGCCAATTCACTTAAGCTCAATGGGGAGAAGACTGAGGTGTTAATCTTAGGGAAGAACAAAGAGCTTTGGGGTCCCCAACACTGGCCCCCTGAATTGGGTGCTCTCCCCCAGCCTACCAAACAAGCCCGCAATCTGGGTTTTATTATCGATGACCACCTCTCGATGAGACCACAAGCAACAAAGGTGGCTGCAACCTGTTTTGTTATCCTTAAATGGCTTAGGAAAATCTTGTGGATGCTGCCGGACTCCACAAAAAGAACTGTAGTCCAGGCCTTGGTCACCTCTCGCCTGGACTACGAAAACATCCTCTTTTTAGGAGCAAACAAGGATGTTATTCGCAAATTACAAGTTGTGCAAAACGCTGCTGCTCGCCTGCTCTGCCGGATTCCTAAAACAACCTCCGCTTCGAGCTCTTTGCGTGAACTCCATTGGCTGAAAGTGGAAAACCGCATCAAATTCAAAACTCTGACTTATATGTTTAAGATCAAAACAGGCAAGGCCCCCCAATACTTGAATTCCATTGTTAAACCTTATGTCCCCTCTCGTCCTCTCCGTTCAGCCAACCATGCAAAATTTTCGGTCCCGAGGCACAGACTGGCCAGGATGGGCGGCCGATCCTTTTCCTACTTGAGCCCCACCCTGTGGAATTCCCTTCCTCTGTTATTAAGGAATGAGACCAGCCTTGCTCATTTTCGCAGAACTTTGAAAACCTGGCTATTCAATCAATAGGTCTTTTTACCTCTCTTTTGGTACCTTCAGGCGGCGCCGGGAAACCCTTGGGTAGCTGTGCGCCTTACAAAAGCAAAATAATAATATGATCTACCACACAGGCAATTCCTGACTTATTACTCTCTAGCTCGGTCGTTTAGGGATCTGTGCAGCAGTAACTCCCAGGAACCACAAATGCACAGGGTGCTTCAGGCGCTGATAACCTTGGGAGCGGCCAGACATTTGATTAAATGGCTGTATAGGGCACTACTTGACTCAGTTAAAAAACCACTGGACCGCACCCGAAGAAAGTGGGATGAGATTATAGGAAGAGAGTTAACGCATAAAGAATGGAGCCAGGTATTGGGAAGCTCAAGACGGGTGTCCAGAAAATCCAACTTTAAAGCGATCCAGTTCAACTACGTTCACATGGTATACCTGACGCCCCATAGACTAAACATCATACGAGGAAATGTGACACAGTGCTGCCCCAGATGCGGAATGGGAGATGTGGGGTTTGCTCACATGACCTGGGAATGTGTAAATCTGAGTGAATTCTGGGAGACAGTGCTACATATGATTAAGAAAACCTTAGCACGCGCTCTCCCGAACACGATAGAGGTCTGCCTGCCCGGCCTGTTCCTTAGACCGAAAACCAGAAAAATAGGTAACAGATTTTTTGACCTGGGGCTGATTTTAGCGAGGCAACAGAGAGCCCAACATTGGAAAACACACACTGATCCCTGGGTAGAGACATGGGAGAATAGCGTGGACACCTGGGCTAAAGCGGAACAAAGAGCATTACAGAAGGAGGATGCAAAGGGAACTCGTAGACGTCCCCTAGCAGAATTATGGACAGAGGTGCTGAGAGAATGGGAGGCAAGACACAAATCCGACGACGATGGGGAGGAAGAGATAGAGGACTTGCGGGAGGATAGATCTGGGTCGGCAGAGTCAGTCGGAAACCAGGAATGAAAAATAAGTAGAGATGGAGCAACGCCTAAGCCGGGATCCTCCTTCACCAGAACGATCCCTCACTCCTAACACACTAATGATATTTCTCATGAACACAGAATGCGGCATTAAACAAACCCCACACCACTTGAGAAACACACATGAGACAACCCCCCACGGCGGGGGAGACTCCAGGAGGCACACCACCAAAACAGTTAATTAAAGTTTGTTATATATGATTAGTTCACGTGAAAACAAAAGTATATCTTTGTGGATAGGCAAGAGTGACTCCCTCGAGTGCACATAAATCAATGCACAGACTCTAGGCATGAGATAAGCATTGTCTCTTATACATAACGCCGCTAATAGAAAGGACGTTAGATCTCAATTGTACACAAATGGAGTAAAATGTAAGTCATCAAATGTACTGTGGATGCCATATGATTGTTTGTACATCAAGAACATTTTATTTATATCAAAAATGCCAATAAACATATATCTAAAAAAAAAAAAAGTGGGAGAGAACACATGCTCCGATCACTGACGAATACAGAGTGGGCAGCAGCCAAGGGAAAATGTTAAGAAAGAACCTTCATAGCAGGAAGCCAACCTTCCACACCAATATCTGCTTATGAAAGGTAATGTTCATCATCCAGATGGCCGAACCTGCAGAAGGACGCCACTGAGCAAGCCAAAGATCATCAGACCAACAAGATGTGACTGAGCCCACCCCATTTAGATTTAAATAGTTATTTGCCATCCACTCTTTGTTTCCTGTCAAGCATTTCCCTGGCCAAGCTTTCCTGTCAGACACATGAAAATATGGATACTGAAGTGCCAATGTACCTGTTGCAGAGAAGAAGCTATTGACTATGTCTATGTCTATGTCTATGTAGGGGTATTTCTAAAGCATGAATTGTACCCCAAAGGGCATCCTGGAGCTGAGATCAAGAAGCTAGCAAAAGCGAGGAACAAGTTTCCAGACCAAAAAAACACAAGTTTTGAGATGTTTCTTGGAGACTGAATAGTTCAAGATAGTCCTAATATTAAGAGCCAGAGAATTCCAGTGTTCGCTGGCCAAGAACCAAAAGGATCGACTGCTCAGACATCTCCTCTTGATAAACAGAATGGGGACGAGGAGATGGAAAGCAGATGGAAAATAACTTTGTGGTAAGTAAATCTGGAATTTAGATTGAAGATAAAGAGGTCTATTCCTATAAATGGCATTTTTAATAAAACAGAGAGACTTGAAGATTATTGTGTTTTTCACACGCAACCAGTGAAGATTTTTTAGCCTACCCTAAAAAGGCAGTGGTAGGAAGATTGAGCAGAAGCCTGGCTGTAGAACTCTGCACTACATAGATCTGACGGATCAGGAATTAAAGGGTCCCTAGGTAGGTCAAACTGCCATAGCAGAGTTTCAGATTGTGAAGTGCATGAACAACAATGTTTCTTGAAAGCTAGGAGAGGAAGTATTTGCCTCAACATCTTGAGCATGGCAAAACAAAACAGGTGGCAGCCACAAGTCCTATTTGCTTAGTAAAGTGATGTTGGTGGTCCACCACAAATCCAAGGTTTTTGGCAGATATGGTATGGGAGTGGGGCCATGTTCTGGTAGCAACTAACTGGGGACCAGTCTATCAACATCTAGCCAAAAAAGAGGATTTTGGTTTTGTCCCTGTTTTGTTTGAACCATCAAAAGTCGCTGAACTCCTATGAGTACAGTCCAAAGATGCACTGACAGAGTGCTCGACATACATTGTATATAATATTATTACTGTATTCTCCATCTGAATTGTGGCAAAATATAATAATTTACATCTTTGATATGTATCACTGAATCATATTTCCATCTTCAGTTGTAAGCCCCAATGTATTTCAGATCAACCAGGTCCTTCATCTGAGGGACATTTATATTGATTTATAATATGAACAAAACATAATACAATCAATACAATTCATCCACATCTATACCATTGGCCAGATCAACAGAACACACATTATAAAGTACAAAAGTCTTGTGGGCCATATTATCATTAAATCCGCCAGAAAGTCTCCACATTCAGTATCTCACTCATTGGACTCATAATATATCATGTTAACTAAAATTAAACATGTATGAATTAAGACACTCGATCATAAAATCCCTTACCCATTGAACAATGTTAGGTTCACCTTAATTTTCAGGTAAAACAACAAAAAAAAACTAAGAAACCAAGATAACTAGTCGCCCTGTGTTTACATGCCCAACTTTCAATATAATTTCATGAAAGTTCTCTAAACTTACTCTGCACAGTGTTAAATCAGTGTATTATATTCTAAACTGTTATGGCGTATTATAAACAGCCCTCTGATGCACATACTTACAGCAGTGGCCCGCAGCATATCTCAGTGTCAAATTCTTACTGAAATATTCTTGACATGTAGACTGTAGTTTTGTGTACGCTAGCGTCTCCTCTTTCACGTCCAAGAGAACGCCTAATAACTATGTTCACCTCTTGTTTAGTACGTCTAAAAAGACATGTCTCTTTTGATGGGGTACACCATAACGCGCCATGGTATTGTATTTTAACCATAGTGAAATGGTGTTAGCGATGTGCAACACAAGTATACCCCATAATTGTATATTGAAAAGTATTGCGTGTGCATAGTGAAGTCAACTATGAGAGTTTCTACCCCTACTAGAACTACTGCAAACTCTACTATTGTACACAACTATAAAAGTCGTCAGTGTGAACTGTATGTTAAACAAGTATAGATGTAAATAGTAAATACTGTACAAATAAAAGGTTAAGCATACAAAATGAGAAAAAGAAAAACAAGAAACATAGTAGATATAAAGTAACAAAATTGCATAGTAGAATGGGAGTCGAGGGTTGTATACACGAAATATAAGTCAATTTAAGTGGCATCAGGTCTATTGTTGAAGGTATTTATTCAGGAGCAACCGTTTTATTTCTTTTTTGAATGAGGAGATCGAAGGGTTAGATCTGGTTTCAGGCGGAAGTGCGTTCCATATTCTCTGGGCAAGACCAAAGAAGGAGCTGTTATAAGTTCTCCTCTTTTTGAATTTCTGTGGTTTCAACAGTAGAGAGTTAAAACTTCTTAGGTACCGACTCATACCAGATAGGTCGAGTTTTTTTGCCAGGTAAACAAAAGTGTTATAATGGAGAGCTCCAGATTCTAATGTAATTTTCTTCAAACTGGTAAACTGTGAAAATGGTAAATGCATTTTTAAGGGTTCAGGGTGGAAACTTTGGTAGTGTAAAAAACTATTCTTGTCTGTTGATTTTCTGAAAACACAAGTTTTGAAACCATAATTTTTTAATATTACTAAGACATCTAGAAATGAGATTTGGTATTTATCAATACTAGAGGTAAACTTAATGCTATGATGTTTTGTGTTTCATTCACAGATACAATCCTCCAATATTTTTAGTTTTCCCTTCCATACAATGAAAATGGCATCAATGTATCTTACTAACAACATAAGATGTTTCATCCAATTGTCGTCATTGTAAATCAATTCTTCTTTTGGTTTAGCCATAAAAATGTTTGCATTGCTGGGAGCTTCTATGAAGGCCACAGAAGTGCCATTATAATATTCATCCTAACCTGGAAATAGCTGTGAAACAATGTAAAATATAGTAGCACCTACAAGAACACCCTATTTTGCCCAATATTGTTAGTTTGCGGTAACTCCCATTCCACTGCCTCTATGCCCCCACTATGGGGTATTGACGTATACAGTGAGTTCACATCAATTGTGAAGAGCCAGATTTCGCCTTCATTTGTTTCAGTGATGGTCTGTAACTTACGTAAAAAAATCAGTTGTGTCTTTAATATATGATCTCGTTTTCTGTACAATTATTTATAAAAACCCACCCAAAAATCATCCCATTGGTTCGTGCATGGACCCACATGCTGCTGCCATTGGCCGAAATGGTGGATTAAAAAGATTCTTATGTACTTCGGGTAACATATATAAATGAGGTCTTTTTGGATATATGATTTGCAAAAAAACTTTTGTTTTGTTCAGAAGTCCACTAATTCGTCAATGCTTGAAGTAAATCTTTTCAAGCACCCTTTGAAATTCAGTGGTAGGGTCATCTTCTAATTTCATGTAGACTTCACTATCTCCTACATGTTGATTTACCTTATCATTGTAGAAGGTTGTATCCATGTTACCACCCAGCTGTATGGTAATCTGGTTATTGTTAGCCATGTTTTTCAAAGTACCCCAGTCTTTGTGGTTGAAATTATATCATTTTGTGGTTCTGTAGGTCTATTGTTTTAAATCACTGTTCACTAAACACTTAAAATAGTTTAAAGTTTTATGCAAGATTGGTGGCATGAAGGTACTTTTGGGATTAAATTCCTTGTATTCCAGTTCATCCTTTGGAATTAATTGTTCTTCCAATGTTTTGAAGCAGTATTTTAATTGCAAGTTTCTCACGAAATTAAACATGTTGATTTCGGTCTCCAATGAATTAGATTTATAAGTCGATACAAATGAAGTTCTTTTTGACAAAACTGTCAACTGTTATTTATTTAGTTGGCAACTTGAGATGTTAATCACTAAACTTTTATGTTGCTCCGTTAAACTCATCTTTTCTTTGTCTTTTCCTTTTTCCATGCCTGATTTTTCTATTGTAGATTCTGGCTCGTTTTTCGCTGCTGCGCGTATTGTCAAAAAAGTCAATTTTGATTGGTTTGTTTTAGTCCCAAATTTGAACGACCTTCTGCCTTTTGTTCGCTATTTACAACTTCCATTGGTCTTACTTTATTACATACCTTTTCATCTTCAGACACGCTACTTTCTTCTGTAGTTCCTGTAGTTGATTTTCTGATAATTCTACATTTCAAATATATTTCTGCCCAGGTGTATACTCCGTCCATCTTGTAATCTATTGTGTCTCTCTAAAAAATATTAATCATGGGATCATTAATCCTTCTCTTGTAAATTTCCAGTTTTTGATTGAGGTCATCCACCTTTTTTTTGCCAATCATCAGTTTCCAGATGTTTAGTTCTTGTTTAATTTGTGCTATTTCTTCTTCTAAACCTTCCAGCACTCTAGCCAATTCCTCTATGATTAGCGAAATCAAGTCTAGTATTATTATTATTGCTTTATTCAATCAAAAGTATGATCATTCACATCATGAAAAACAGTACATCAGAATAAAAACAATTAATATTACATTAAAAGAATATTCATTAAGATATCCATTAAAATACAAAGTTATAAGTCCCATAAAAACATAGTGAGCAGGATCAATCATAAAAACAGGTAGAGCTAAATAGGCACAACGATGTTCAGAGACTGGTTAACATATTTTGACCTCTTCCACAAGGCAAATAGCAGGAATCTCGAAATAGCAAACACTAACCAACTTGTGGTGTCTAATTTAAAAATGCGTGTGGCTTCCAAAGGACACCTAATAGAAAGCATATGGTAGACAGGAGCTATCCAAGTTCTTCTAAAATCAGCATAGGAGGGACAACAGAAGAGAAAATGCTCAAGTGGCTCGGGAGCAGTGTGGCAAGAAGGGCACAATGGGCTGACCGACACATTTCCCCAGCAACTTCTCCTTGCATTTAAGGGAATGGTTCCGTATCTAAGTTGGGCAGTGCTCGTGCCTGTGGTGGTTCGATATCGTCCAGGAAAGTTTCGAAACCAAAACTACCTTTAACATTTAAGAACCTCACGGTTAAAGTGCCATGTGCAGTACGTTCAATGTTTTCCGAGACCATCAGTCCCCAGAACCTTTTTTTAACAAGGGAGACCATAGATTTAATAATGGTCCCAGGTTCCTCCCAGAGCTGCCCCAACCCTATTATTAAGAACCAAGCCTTGATCTTGTTGAACCACTTAATTCGACCTGTTTGCTTGTGCAGGGCAATCAGCTCAACCATAGCTTCCTTCAGCGGGACCTGAGTATTACTTGTCCAGACCCTTATCCAAAACAAGAGTGCCCTGAGAATGGCAAAGTGTTCAATAGGTTTTAAGCCAAGATCTAGTCTTAGCGGCAGGAGTGGTGTGTTCACTGGCAGGTTCATGATGGTTCTAATAAATTTATTTTCAGCAAGGGTTAGGTCCGATAGATTTTCCAGCCCCCATAACTCGGCCCCATATAGGGCCGCTCCTAGTGCTTTTGCCCTATGCAGTTCTAGGATGGGTGAAATGGGCCGGTAAGGGGAGGCCCTAGCCCTGCGTACTATGGCACAATCTACATGCTGGAGGGTCAAAGTACTCTTTTCCAGCTGCGGATTCCATACCAGCCTATCGCTAATACGAACTCCCAAGTAATCGAAGGACTTAACTTGCTCCAAAACTTGCGTGCCCAGCACGAGTTTACCCTTGCTCGATTTGTAGGGATTAAAAGACATATATTTAGTTTTGGAGCAGTTTAATTCTAAGCCCTTATCTTTGCAAACCTTAGCAAATTTATTTAAAAGGTTTTGAATTCCTCTGGGTGTTCTGGCAATAAGCAGTGTGTCGTCCGCAAAAAGCAGACAAGGCACTGCGCTGCCTGCCAGTTTCGGGGGGTCTCCACCACAATTATAGAGTTCACCAATTAGACCATTAATGTATAGGGTGAATAATGTAGGAGCAAGGACGCAACCTTGGCGCACGCCTTTCCGGACCAGTATGTTGTTGGTCAGGCTGCCATCAGAATTCCACCTAACCTTGGCATAGGTGTCGTAGTGTAGCCGAATCAGGATTCTAAGTATGTAAGGTGGTATTCCTAATTCGCTCAATGCTAGCCAAAGTTGGGACCGATCTATAGAATCAAAGGCCGTCTTTAGGTCCACAAACACCACATATAGATGACCTCCTCTGATGGTAACTTCCTTCCATATTAACAGGAGGAATCTAAAGACTTGGTCAGTGGTGCTTGTGGAAACCCTAAATCCTGCCTGTAAATCAGACAAAACATTATTTCCCTCAATCCAATTATGGATTCTAGTCAAAATGATTTTGCAAAATATTTTTGGGGAAACATCTATTAAACTGATTGGCCTATAGTTGCCAGGCGACCCTTTGTCGCCCTTTTTGTGGATGGGAATAATTTTGGCGCCCCGCCAGGTTTCCGGAATGGGCCCCCCAAGCAGGATGGTGTTAAAGACTTTTTGGAGCAAAGTGCCCCATATAATTGGTTCGGCTTTGAACAGATCTCCTGGGAGCTTATCTAGGCCCGGGGCCTTCCCACTCTGCAACAAATTTATGGCCAAGATGGTTTCGTCTACAGTTATATTGTCTCCATCTGATATTTCAAAACCCTGAGGATTCATATATGTGCCTGGATCGTGTAGAAGCCCCTGGCCTGCAAATAAAACCCCAAAATATTCCTCCCACACATGGGGCTGAATGTGGAAGTCTGTTTCCAATCAAGTCTAGTAAACATTTATTTAAAACTGCGTACCATTTTTCTACAAATTGTTTTAGTTTGAGATCATTCGAACATCTGCTTGCATGCACAGACAGAAGGAGAATGTTGTTATAATGTGGTCTTTGAATGAAGGAAGTGAATTTCTGTAACATCCGCGTAGGACATATCATCCATAGTGAATGCCAAAATAATGGCAATCAGAGGCTTGACGTAAACGTTTAAAAGTATGGGGCTCAATAAAATGCCCTGAGGTACTCCGCAGATGATTTCCAAGGTGTGTCATTACCCTGACGTACCCCATAGATGACTTCCAAGGTGTGTCATTGAGTTCCCCAAGTCAGAAAAGAACCAAACCACTTCATGGCTTATTAAAAAAAAGAAAATGCTCAAAAGCCAACAGGAGAAAGAGAGATAGGGGCCACCTAAGGTAACAGTCTGCCTATCGTAATTAGGAAAAACATATATAGTAAAAGACAAGTAATCAGGGTGCCAAAAGCGACAGACAGGTCCAAAAATCAGACACATGGCTGAGTCATATCTCTCCTGGTTTCCAAATGGGAACCTCGGGTTTTATCTAACAAGACTACGATTCAGTCTATTGCATCTGATAGTTGCTTTTTCTGGGAATATAGTCTGGGGAGAACCACTGCCCAGATGTTGGTGCAATAATACTGATACTCAAAGCACATTGCACTTTATTGTATTTTGCACTCTGTATGCTCATGCTAGGAAGCGATTTTTGTGCCCTATTTTTCGCTCCTTTAATACAAACTCCCATAAGGAAGCTTTTGAGCGATTGCAAAGGCTGGAGATTGAGAAAGTTTGCATGGCAGTAGGGAATTTTGTCCGCCTTTCACTGGGGGTTAGTTAGAAACAAATATGGCTCAATATAATCACCCCACTTGTATTATATTTGTATGATTAGGATATGATTTCATTTTTAACTCTTTTAAACTTGTCTCTAGTATGTGACCCATCGGCCCTTTTTATATGTTTTATGCATCTTATCACAGATATGTACTCTATGTTGTTTCTTTTTTTTAAATAACTGTATTATCCCCGAATGTGACTTGCATAATGTAATGCTGCTATATCTATTTATGGAATGTTTTTATCATCTGTTTGTTTATGGGCATAATTGGCAGAATAACGTTTTTATGACTGACTAGTGCCACAAAATGACAGCAGTCCAGAAAGAACGATCTTGAGATTGTTGGTCACTGTTAAGAGGGCTGTTTCTGAGCTGTAACCAGCACGAAAACCAGACTGAGCAGATTCAAGCAGTCCATTATACTCTAGGAAAGTTGAAAGTTGTTGACCTTCTCTAAAATCGTAGGAGGGAAAGGTAGAAGAGAGCTCAGGTAAAGTTACTCAAATTGTTGGGGTTAGCAGAAGGTTTTTTCAACAGGGGATGACTTGCATGTTTCCAAGCAGTTGGAACAAAGCAAGATTACAAAGTCCATTCAAGAAAATACCAAAGGCATCTTCACTGAGGGAGAAGAGGCACGCCATACTGGTGTCTATGGGAGACACCAATCTGATGCTATGCATTAGTTTAAGTGTCTCCTGTAATGAAAGTTTCAAACTTAGAGAAAGTCTCAAGATCCGAGGTACTATTTAAAAGGAAAAGAAAATCTATGGGGGGCTGAGAAGTAAAGGAACAAAACATTTTTTTTAAATTTTTGAAAAAATGCAGGCCATATTTTGACATCATTTTTGGACATGGGAATATTGTCAGAGCAGGAACTGGGTGCAAGATGTTTTTTGACCAAAAGAAGATTTAGAATTAGAGCAGCTGCTTATTCTCAGTTCTCTATAATTCATTTTATCAGCACAGTATGATGTTGCTATTTATTTATTGCTGCTCTAGAAATACACCTACATATTTCATTATACAAATGTCTCCAGGCCCAT
Source organism: Calotriton arnoldi (assembly GCA_963921515.1). Lineage (NCBI taxonomy): Eukaryota > Metazoa > Chordata > Amphibia > Caudata > Salamandridae > Calotriton > Calotriton arnoldi. The sequence continues at coordinate 627,521 of CAWUFW010009066.1, read as the reverse complement.
TCCAAACATTTACAATTGCGCTTGGTCTTGCTTAATTCTTCCATATACCACGGAGCGGGAGGAATTCCATGGTGGCCAGGCATTTCAAGTGGAGGGGAGCAAGAAATTATACTGTGCTGGAGGCCCAGTCGTGACATTTCTGGGTGGCAAAAACCATATCTTGATCAAGATTGATCGCTTGTCTCACAAGGTAATGTAAGAGCTCATCGCGCTAAAAGTTGGACCATACTCTATTATCTTGGGCTGTTGTTTTTTATAGAGTGAAATAAGATGCCCTATCTGAAGAATTAGGAAAGGGACAGCATAGTAGTCTGTCCATTCTAGAGGGAGTAGTTGAAGACTTTTGAGGTGCAAGAAATTAAAAAGAGTGGATCCAGCAAGTGGCCAGACTTCTGTGTGGGGTGCACAGACAATATGAATGAGCCTGATGCTTTTACGTGACTTAATTAAGGCAAGTAAATCAGAAGTGGCCAATTTTAAAGACTAAAATTGAGATCAATTACGGAGAAGTTGGAGAATTTAAGAATACAGCTAGGAAAATAATGAGGATCAGACTAGAAGAATGTTGTGGGTTTGGGTGGCAATAAATAAGAACAGCTGCAAATTAACAGATGGTGCTGATTTGAAGCCTAAAGATCATAGTCCGCAGACGAGAAAGCATAAACTTTGACCAGAATTCAGAAGTTGGGTTTATCTGGGCAGTCTCTGTGGCAAAAAAAGAAGCCAGAAGTAATGCCTCAGGCAATGTAAGGGGTAGGGGTGTTTTTCAACCAAGTTTCCTTAAGAAAAACAGTGTCAGGGTCAAGAGACTCAATGATCAATGAGCAAGTTGCTTACATTTGGTAATGCTTTTTCTGGTAGAGATTATATCTAACTGCAGATTCCTCACCTTCAAAAATTCCCTAGATGTCAGACTGGATCTGGAAACATTTTTGAGCAGTAACTCTGCACTCCGGTAAGTACAGCCGATGGCTCCGGGTCAACTTTGTCTGTGCCGAATGTGATGTATGCGGACGCATAAAGGTGCCACCCAATGCGCGCTGACATCAGTAGCTTTCTTACCCTTCCGTAGCCGCAGACACTGAGCCAAAAAACAATTGCTTAAGTCCAGAATCCAAGACCTGGACCTTTATAGATGTAGAGATAATTTTTTAGAACGAGGAGCAAGGGAGGATCAGTGAGGAATCTGCGGTTAGATAGAGTTTCTTCCAGAAAAGGCGTTACTGAAGTTAAGTAACTTGTTCTCCTGATAGAGACTTCTTACCGCAGATTCCTCACCTAAGAATAGATACCAAAGTAATACCCTCCAGGAGGTGGGTCTGCGAACTGGTTCAAATGAAAAAGTCCTGCAGGACCAAGCAGGAAAAAATTCCCTTTTCAGCAGACTTGACTGTTCAGACAGTAGTGCTTTGTGAATGTATGGAGTGACACCCACGTAGCTGCCTAGCAAACATTCAGGACAGGCATTCCACGTGCAAGAACAGTGGTAGTAGCCTTGGCCCTGGTGGAGTGAGCCTGCAGTCCTTCAGTAGGCTGCTTCTTTGCCAGTGCATAGCAGATCTTTAAGTAAAGCCCTATACAGTACGAGATGGTTCATTTCTGCACTGCATTACCCTTCTTTGCCTCTGAGAACCCGACAAAGATCTGATTGTCCACCCGGTGTTCTCTGGTGCAATCAAGATAGAAGCTCAGAGCCCTTTTTGGGTCCAACCGGTGTAGTCTCTCCTCCTTGGAGGGGTGTGTCGGAGCTAAGAATGTCACAGAAGTGATATTTTGGCCATCATCAAAGGGAGTCACCACCTTATGCAAGAAAGAGGCACGAGTTCTTAGAACCAACTTGTCAGGATAGAGGGAGGTATTAAGAGGGTGTGCAGAAAAAGCCTGGAGCCCACTCATCCTCCGTGCCAAAGTTGTAGCCACCAGAAAGACAATCTTCAGGATGAGCAATCGCAGAGAACAGCTGTGCAGCGATTCAAAGGGGGAACACATCAGGAATGATAGAACCAAATCCAAATTCAGGTCCTAAAGAACAAGTTACTTACCTTCGGTAACGATATATCTGTAAGAGACATATATTAGTTATGGATTCCTTACCTTAGAATTACCCCCAGGCGTCAGACTGGATCCGGAGCATTTTTCTTCAGCAGGACCCCTGCGTGTCAGTAGGTGGCGTCGGTCAACTCCGCGTTCGTCGTTGGTGTCGTGATCGCCGGAATGACGTTGCGGTATCTACTTAGACGCCGCCCCTGCACGCTGACGTCAGTTTTTTACACGACATTCCACGCCAGAAGCGCAGAGCCATGCAAGACACCAACCACTGGTGCATAAAACTGGGGCCCTGAAAGGGAGTCCCTTACTCTAGCTGTCAGTTCGCAGAACGGGGAGGATGGGTGGGACGGTAAGGAATCCATAACTAATATATGTCTCTTACAGATATATCGTTACCGAAGGTAAGTAACTTGTTCATCTAAAAGAGACTATTAGTTAAGGATTCCTCACCTTAGAATAGATACCCCAGCAATCCCAACCCCAGCGGTGGGTCTGCCAACCAAATTCACACCAGAAAGTCCTGGAGAACTGAACGGCCAAAGAAGCCGATTCTCCGGACTTGGCTGTCCAAGCAGTAATGTTTAGTGAACGTGTGCAATAAAGCCCACGTGGCTGCCTGGCAGATGTCATGAATGGGGACTCCACGTCCCAAAGCAGTAGTGGCTGCCGTCGCCCTGGTGGAATGGGCACGCAACCCTACTATAGGTTCCTTTTTCACAAAGGAATAACAAATTTTGATGCAAAGAACGACTCATCGAGAGATGGTCCTCTTTTGCACAGCCCGACCTTTCTTGGCGCCCACATCGCCAACAAAGAGCTGATCATCCACCCGGAATTGTTTTGTGCGATCCAGATAAAATGAAAGCGCACGTTTTGGATCCAGATGGTGGAGCCTCTCCTCCTCTTTAGAAGGATGCGGGGGCGGGAAGAAGGTGGGCAAAGTGATGGTCTGTCCTATGTGGAAAGAGGTAACCACTGTGAGAAAAAAGGAAGGCCTAGTGCGAAGGACAACCTTGTCCGGATGAACAGCCAGGAAAGGAGGTTTCGAAGAAAGAGCCTGAAGCTAACTCACCCTGCGAGCAGAGGTGATGGCAACCAAAAAGGCAGTTTTGAGTGTTAAAAGTCTGAGAGGACAGTTATGTAGCGGCTCAAAAGGAGCGCACATAAGGAAAGTCAGAACAAGGTTCAAGTCCCACTGGGGCATTACGAAAGGATTAGGAGGAAACAGGTGAGTAATGCCCTTAAGGAAACGATTTACAATAGGAGACTTGAAAAGAGAAGGTTGATCTGGAAGGCGAAGAAAGGCCGAAATGGCCGAAAGATAGCCTTTAAGAGTGCCCAGAGCCGAGCCCTGCAGGGCCAAAGAAAGAATGAAGAGGAGAACCTCTGAAAGAGGGGCAGAAAGGGGATACACAGCCTTTGCTGTGCACCATGCCACAAATTTGTTCCATCTACAGGCGTATACTGTTTTGGGTGGAGGGACGCCTGGCTGCCAAGATAACGTTACAGACTTCGGGAGGAAGGTCGAAAGCTGTCAACGGTCGCCGTTCAATCTCCACGCAAGGAGGTGGAGGCTGGACAGGTTCGGGTGGAGGATTGTCCCCTACTGCTGCCACAGAAGATCCTCCCAAAGAGCGCTTGATCTTCTTCAGCACTCTGGGCAGAAGTGGTATAGGAGGAAAGACGTATAGAAGACCGCCACTCCACTCGCGATGAAAAGCGTCTCCTAGCGAGTGCCGCCTTGAATATTCCAACGTGCAGAACTGCTGACATTGAGCGTTCTCTTCGGTGACGAATAGATCTAACCAAGGCTCTCCCCACTGCTGAAAGAGACCTTGCACCACCTCCGAGTGAAGACGCCATTCGTGATCCATCATGCACTGGCGGCTGAGTTCGTCCGCCCTGGCGTTCAGAGAACCCGCCAGGTATTGAACCACCAGGGACATGCCCTGACGTTCCAGCCACGTCCAAAGGCGAAGAGCCTCTTGACATAGGGTCCACGACCCCACCCGCCCTGTTTGTTGCAGTACCACATGGCGGTGGTGTTGTCCGTGAACACCTGCACTACTCTTCCTTTGGTAGAAGGAAAGAATGCCTTCAGTGCAAGACGAATCGCCCAGAGCTCCAGAAGGTTGATGTGGAGCCCAGCCTCCGCTGGAGACCGGAGGCCTCTGATCTCCGCCTCCCCCATGTGGCCGCCCCACCCCAGAAGTGATGCATCCATCATCACCATGAACTCTGGTTGGGAAAGGGAGAGGGATCTGCCGTTGACCCAATCCTGGTTTGTTAGCCACCAATGCAATTGGTGTGCAGTGCCCTCCGAGATCTGGATGCAATCGGAAAGATTCACCTTATGCTGCGCCCACTGGAACTTCAGGTCCCACTGCAGAGCCTGCATATGCCACCTGGAATAGTCCACCAGCAGGATGCAGGAGGCCATGAGGCCCAGCAGCCTCAGAGTCATCCTGAACAAAACCCGGGATAGAGGCTGAAAGATCGGAATCATAGCCCAAATATCCCGGACTCGCTGCTCAGGAGGATAGATCCGAAACTGCACTGTGACCAGAACCGCTCCGATGAAAAGGAGCTTCTGAGAGGGAATCAGGTGTGACTTCGGCATGTTGAGGGTGAACCCCAGCGAATGGAGGAGGTCCACCGTAGTCTGGAGGTGGGAGACGACAGCCGGGGGCGAACTCCCCTTCAACAGCCAGTCGTCGAGATAGGGGAAGACTAGAACCCCTGATCGGCGCAGATGAGCTGCGACCACCGCCATCACTTTCGTGAACACCCGAGGGGCGCAGGTAAGGCCAAAGGGGAACACGGTGAACTGAAAATGCTCGTGGCCTACCGTGAACCGCAGGTAACGCCGGTGGGCAGGCAGGATAAGGATGTGAAAATAGGCGTCCTGCAAGTCCAACGCTACAATCCAGTCTCCAGGGTCGAGGGCAGACAGGACCTGAGCCAAAGTCAACATTTTGAACTTCTCGTTCCGGAGGAAGCGGTTGACGTTCTTGAGATCCAAGATAGGACGCAGGCCTTTGTCCTTCTTGGGCACCAGAAAGTAGTGGGAATAACAACCATGACCTACTTCTGGGTCAGGAACTCGCTCAATAGCTCCCTTGGCCAAGAGAGCCGTAACTTCCTGGCGGAGAAGGGCCAAGTGATCCTCCGACATGCAATGGAATTGCAGTGGAATGGAAGGAGGGGTAGTCTCAAAGGGGAGGGAGTAGCCCCTTCGGACTATCTGCAAAACTCACCTGTCCGACGTGATGGTTTGCCAGTGGGGGAGGTGATGGCGGATCCTGCCGCCCACTGGCAAATAGTGGCCCTGAAAAGTCGGACTAGGAGGGTTTGGAGGCTGCTGCAGAGGGGGCGCTGGCGGACTGGCCCACCAGCTGGCCCCCAGACCCACAGCGCTGGGTCCCACGTCCCCGGCCGTGCAGAGGCTGGACAGCTTGTGCAGGCCTGTGGCTCTGGGCGGAACATGGCGGGGCACCACTTCTGTAGCCACAAAAGGGGCGAAAAGCAGACTGCATGGGGCGAGAGGTGGTAGCGAGGCCCAAGGATTTGGCCGTAGCCCTGGAATCCTTAAAGCGCTCGAGCACCTTGTCCGCTTTGTCGCCAAACAAACGACGGCCATCAAAGGGCATGTCCAAAAGTTGATTGGACATCACCCGAAAAGCCAGTGGACCTCAGCCAGGCATAGCGTCTCAGGGCTACCAACGTTGAAATCGTCCTGCCTAGCGAGTCGGCGGTGTCCAGTCCACATCGTATGGCGAACTTCGCTGCATCTCTACCCTCAGCAACTGCACGGGAGAGCAGGGCCCTGGCCTCCTCCGGGCACTGTGGCAGCACCTGCGTGACCGTGTCCCACACAGAATGGGAGTAACGGCCCAAGAGACATGCGGTGTTCACCGACCGCAGTCCTAAGCTGGCGAAAGAAAGCATCTTCTTCCCAAAGTGGTCCAGCTTCTTGGATTCCCTATCAGGTGGAGCAGTAGGGAATGTGCCCTTAGAAGTCGAGGCTTGGACCACCAAGCTCTCGGGGGTAGGGTGCTAGGAGAGGAAAATGGGGCCGCCCGGGGCCGGGAGGTGGCGTCGGGCAATCATCCTATTCACAGGAGCCCCTGTGCTGGGCTTGGACCAAGTGCCCAGAAGGATGTCCGTGAGGGCCTCATTGTACGGCAGCAGGGGCTCCGAAGAGGCTGCTGCCGGTTGAAGCACCTCGGTCAAGAGGTTAGTCCTGACCGCCACCGTAGGAAGCTCAAGGTTCAAGGCCTCAGCCGCCCTACGCAACACCACAGCGTAAGAGGCACCCTCCTCCGTAGCCACGGTAGGGGGAGAAAGCATGCCAAGGTCTGGAGAAGTGTCCAGACCACTGGCCTCACCCAACTCCTCTCTCCAGTCCGGTTCTTCCGACTGGTCTGCCAGAGGGTCCACAGACCCCTCCCAGTCCTCCTCACCCTCCTCTGGTAGCCACTTAGGGCAATAGGGAACACCAGGGGAGAACAGAGGTACAAAAGTACTGGTCAGCGCCGGTACTGACGTCGGTCAACGCCGGTCCGGCTCCGTGTCCATGTCGAGGGGGAGGCTGGGGTCGACGTCGGCTGGGGACACAACCGGCTTCGGAGGGGGCGGAGGTGTCGCCAATGGATTCAGCGCCGGAAGAGGTGTCATAAGGTCGACTGGCGCCGATCTGGATCCATGCCTGGATCCCTGGAGGCCCTGCGGCGCCGGGGCCGAAGCCGCCGGCATTGAAGACCTAGAACCCCCAGCCGAATCCGCGGGGCCCGAAGGCGCGCCGGCGGGGTCGGGCTGCCCACAGATGGAGTGGAGGGCTTTGTAAGAACTACGAAGTTGGGCAGGGGTCGCTCTGGCTCCCGGGAAGGGGGGGAGGCTCGGAGTCGACCCAACAGGCTCCGCGGGCGGAGCCGGATGACTACCTTCCGCATCCCACGTCGCGTCAGCCGACGGACGGGGAGAACGCGAAGAGCGACGGTGCTTCTTTGCCTTCTTTTTGTGCTTCGACTTACCCGAAGATGAAGACTTCGACGAGGAGTGGTGGTGATGGCACTGCGACCGGTCCCGCGACCTCCCTCTCGACCGGGACCTCGAGTGGCGCAGAGCCGACTCCCGGTTTCCAGAAGCTTTCGGGACCGCTCCCGCAAAGACTTCGGGGCCATGGCCCGACAGTCGGAGCATGACTTCGGATCGTGGTCATGCTCTAGACACCAGAGGCACACTAGATGTGGGTCCATCACCGACATCAGCTTGTGCCAGGAGCCACAAGGCTTGAAGCCAGTTCGCCGATGTGACATCCCTGTGCACCAGGAGTCGAACGACTCGAAAAAGATGTTGACAAAAGTCAAGACAGTCAAAAACTGATTAGAGGTACCGCTCTCTCCGGATCTGCGCTGGCTGGCGCAGAAAAAAAAAGAACTGATGTCAGCGCGCAGGGGCGGCGTCTAAGATAGCGTGACGTCATTCCGGCGATCACGATGCCAACGATGAACGCGGAGTTGACCGACGTCACCTTCCAACGCGCAGGGGTACTGCTGAAGAAAAATTCTCCGGATCCAGTCTGACGCCTGGGGCTAAGGTAAGGAATCCATAACTAATAGTCTCTTTCAGATAGGGCATAACAAAAGGAAAAGGGGGTAACAAATGTTGCAGCCCTTTCAAAAACCTCATCACTATGAGTGATTTGAACAGCGAGGGCTGATCTGGCAACTGCGAGGGATAAGATACCCCTTAACAGTACCCAAAGCATGATCTTGCTGGTGCAAGGACAACACAAACAAAAGAACCTCAAATAACTTGGCCTGTAGAGGGTCAATCTGCTTAGAAAGCACCAGGTCACAACGGCAGGAGTAGGCAGTCTTGGTTGATGGACGCCTGATGCCAAAAATAACATTCATGACCTCAGGAGGAAGGTCAAAAACACTCAGCTGCCATCACTCAATCTCCAAGCATGTAGGTGGAGCGTGCACACTTCAGTTGCAGGACCCTGTCCAGCTGCTGCGACAGGAGTTTCTCCCTGAGTGGCAGCACATTCAGAAGACCGATGCTCATGCTCAGGAGTAGGGTATCCCAGACTCTCCGTGCCCAATTAAGACCTACTAGGATGACTACGGCCCAGTCAGTTCTGATCTTCTTCAGAATACGGGGCAGGAGACATATCGGTGGAAAGGAATACAGGATGCTCTGGTTCCAATTCAAGCTAAATGTGTCATCAGAGCAAGAGCCGCCTAGGAAATTTCAACGCACAGAAATGCTGACATTGCCCATTCTCAAGGTGGTAAGTAGATCGAGCCAAGGTTCGCCCCATTTGCAGCAGAGACCTTGTGCCACCCCTGGTTATATGTGATTCCCAAGGCGTCAAGGGCTGATTTTGTCCACCCTGGCGTTCAAATATTCACCCGAGTGTTGCACCACCAGAAGGTTCCCTTGGTGTTCCTGCCATTTCTAGAGGCACAGGGCCTTCTGACACAGGGTCCACGACCCCACCCCACCCCGCCTTGCTTGTTGCAGTACCACATAGCGGTGGTAGTGTCCGTGAATACCTGAACCAGCCTCCCTTTGATGGATTAAAAGAAGGCTTTCCATGCCAGGTAGATGGCTCTCAACTCCAACAAGTTGATATGGAGCTGAGCCTCCACCGGAGACCAGAGTCCTCTGATCTCCACCTCCCCCATATGGCCACCACAACCCAGAAGGGATGATTCGGTCACCATCTTAAGCTCTGGGTGGGGAAGGGAGAGACTGGGACAAGCTCACCTTTAACAGCCAGTTGTCAAACTAGAGGAGACTGGAACCCCTGACCTCCGAAAGTGAGCAGCAACCACCGCCAACACTTTTGTGAACACTCAAGGGGCACTGGTAATGCCAAAGGGGAGCACAGCAAACTGAAAATGCTCCTGGCTCACTGTGAATCGCATATAGTATTGTTGGGTCTTCAGGACGAGGATGTAGAAATATGCGTCCTGCAGATCCAACGCTACCATCCAGTCTCCGGTGTCGAGGGCAGACAAGACCTGAGCCAGAGTGGACATTTTGATTTTGTCCTTCCGCAGGAAGGCATTGAGCGAATGTGTAGGTCCAGGATAGGATAGGGTCCTCCATCTTTTTTCAGCTGCAGTAAGTATCAGGAATAGCAACCATGAAATACTTCTGTTGTTGGCTTCCTCTCAATGGCTCCTTTGGCAAAAAGAGCCTACACTTCCTGCCTCAAAATGGACAAATGGTCCTCCATCAGCCGTGTATGAATGGTGGCAAGGACAAGAGAGTTTTCAAGAATGGGAGGGCATAACCCCGCTGGAAGATCTGTAATACCCATGTGTCCGAGGTGATGGTCTCCATTCGGCTTCCAACACGGTGGCTGTGAGCCGTTGAGGGCATACTGAAGAGGTTTAGAGGCTGCAACAGCACGTGGGGCAGAGGACGGGGTAGCACACTGCTTCTGTTGGCCACTGAACCTGTGGGAGCCACGTACCCGGCCACGAAAAAGCTGTGGGCCCAAACTGGTGACTAGGCTGAAATCCTCTTCCGTAGTCACAAAAGGCCTGATGAGGTTGGCAAGGAGTTACAGAGAGACCCGAGCAGGTTGTAGCTCAACTATCTTTAAAGCACTCCAGCTCAGTGTCAGCTTTTTCCCCAAAGCAGGTGGGAGTGATCAAAGGGCATGTCCATAACATTGCCCCAGACATGCCCTGAAAAATCAGTAAAGCGCATCCAGGCATGATGGCGGAGAGCAACAATGTAGCCAATGGCCCAGCCTAAAGAGTCCGTGGTATCCAGCCCACAGCAAATAACAAATTTAGCTACATCCTGGCCATCTGTCATGGCTTGGGACACGATCACTCGGGCCTTCTCCGGGACCATATGCAGAACCTGGGCAACCGAGTTAAATAAGGGATGGGTGAAGCGACCCAGCCAGCAAGTGGTGTTTACAGAGCGTAATGTCAAGCTGGTGGTAGAAAATACTCAAGTGGGGTACCTCTCGGTTCTGAGGAGCACCAGAGAGAGCCGGGGTTGTGCCAAAGAGGAGACTCATTGCATTATAAAACTCCTGGATGAGGGCAGGAGAGGTCCAGGCCAGGAGGAATTCAGGTTGACTCAGGGTCAGGTTTGGCGCTGGCTCTATGCAATGACCACGGGAGAAGGACCGCAAGGCACAATGACGCCTCCAAGACCTCTCTCCGGTGACTTGGATGGGGGCAGTGAAGTTGAGCTGCATTTGGACTTTTTATTCTTCTTTTTAGATTTACTACACAACTTGGACTTGGTTGATGACCGGTCATGGGAACGGCTCCAGGAAAGAGATAGGGAGCCTCCTCGAGACTTGGAGTGGCATGGGGCCTTGTGGTGTCAGGCGACCAAACACCTCGCCTCCCTCTTCCAGATGGCCTCGGGTGCATGGAAGCACACTCGCTGCAACTTTTGGGGTCATGGCTCAAACCCAGAGACAGACCAAGTGGGGATCAGTCACGGACATCTGCTTGTGACAATCCCCACAGGACTTATTAGGAGACATTTCCTTGCACACTGATTGAAGAACATTTTGAAGAGAAAACTTCAAAAAGCTTGGTCTAATGACAGGTAGCTCCGGATTTGATGTTAGCAGGCATGGATGGGGCTTATATGGTCCCGTATACGTCACATCCGGCATGGATGATGTCGACGTGGAGCCATCGGTGCCCCCTACTGGTGTGCAGAGGTACTGCTCAAAAAGGTTTCTGGATCCAGTCTGATGTCTGGGGAATACTCTAAAATGAGAAATCTGCGATTAGAAGCCTCTATCAGAAAAAATCAAATACCTCTTGTTTGGTGTTTAACCAGGGACACCCACTAATAAGAAAGCATTTAGACATGGCTCTGAAGTCAGGGTATTTAGATGTATTTTCCTGTGAGACCTCAGCGAAGGAAAAATAGTGAATCAACACATTCTGCATGCAAGAGGATGGCAAATTTAATGTGGCTCAAAAGTTATCAGTGCTTTATTAAAAAAAACAAAAAAACAATAGATGGACAGAATGCAGAACAATGTCATACATTCACCCAGTACAGAGATCTGGGCCTAAATTCATCGGTTTTTGCTCACCATGCCATTCCAGTTTGAGCCCAGCCATATGCAAATCAGTCTTGACCCTGCGCCCAATGGGAACAGTCCAGCCCGAACTGCCAGGCCAGGTCCTCTCTGGACTGGAAACAAGCATCCTAGGACCGGTTTCGGGGTTTCACCCCTCATCAGCCAGGATAGCTTGACTCCAGTGGCATGGAGAGCACGGGACCCACGTCTGGGCAAACCCGTCCCACTCGGGGTGACCAATGCAAAAAGAACAATTGATGGACAGAATGCAGAACAATGTCATACATTCACCCCAGTACAGAGATCTGGGCCTAAATCCATTGTTTTTTTGCTCACCATGCCATCCCAGTTTGAACCCAGCCATATGCAAATCAGTCTTGACCCTGCGCCCAATGGGAACAGTGATTGTCACAAATCTCTGTACTGGGGTGAATGTATGACATTGTTCTGGATTCTGTCCATCAATTGTTCTTTTAAAAAAAAAATAAGTGCCAGGGCCCGCTTCAGGAGTCCACTGCAGCTTGCACCACCCATTGCCCATGCTAACGCTGCCAGTGACAGAACCAACACAGCTACTAACCATCACGCTCCTACAAATGTGACAGTTCAGACTATTCCAGCTTCCCAAAGCTATAAGAATAGCTTTGGTGGCAGGTATTAGTAATTTTGAATGTATATTGCATTAATAAACAACTGTTATGCTCATCTCTAAATTAGACAAACATCGCCATCATGTGGCAGACTGTCATAAGTGCAGGTGTTGACAAATAAGTGCCAGTGCAGAGCACTGGAAACCACTGGATCATATTAGGCACTGAAAGTAATTTTGGTGCAAGGCTTACCCGCAGAGTTCCGAGTGAGTAGCACAGTGGCGTAATATATGGGTCGAGGAGTATCGAGATAGTCCAGCCTTGCACTAGGCTAGGCACAGATGTCGACGGACACACTGAGGCTTGTCCTAGGCACGCCTAGAAGGTGTTGTACCAAAAATATCATGAATGTAAATATATCAGGAGTTAGGAATAGCACATCTACTTCCCTATAAATACTTAAGTTGATGAAATGTTGATAGCTGATGCTATTAGGTGTGTTAGAAATTAGAGTAATCTGCTTTCATGTATCTAAGGGACATTTAAGCAAAATTACATGTAATTAAGTGAAATTAAAATCTGTCATTTTGTTCTATATTTTGGTATGAAATGCATACTTGCTTACATTTTTTCACTCAAGAGCAGAGCCCCCCTTGTCCCCAAACAGGCGACTCCCATTGAACGGCATGTCCCTGAAGGATGCCTGGACATTGCGTGAAAAAACGGTGGGAATGCAGCCAAGAGTGGCGGCAAATGGCAAAACTGGTGCCAATGGCCCACCCAATGGACTCCCATTGAACGACATGTCCCTGAAGGATGCCTGTACATTGCCTGAAAAAACATTAGGAATGCAGCCAATGGCCCACCCAATGGAATCGGTGGTGTCCAAGCCACATTGAATTGTGAACTTGGCAGCTTCATGACCATCATGTATGGCCTGGGCGAAGTCAGGCTGGAGATCTTCAGGAGCACCGGGGAGGAGCCACTGAATACCAAAGGGCTTGGGAATAGCACTCAAGCAGGCAGGTGGCATTTACTAATTGAAGCACCAGGGTGGTAGACGAAAAGCCATGTTGCCCAAATGTCTCCACCCATTTTGACTCTCTACCAGGGGGAGTAGTGGAACGTGTTGGGGCAAATTTTGCTTGCAGATGCCTGCACCACCAAGCTTTCAGGGGAGGGGTGCTGAGATAAAAATGCCGGGTCACCCGGAGCAGAGCAGTGGTGTCTTGCAATCTGGTGGTTGACCGGGGGCCACACGCCTACAAAACGTATTGTAAGGGCCTTGATAAAAAAGAAGGAGGGGCTCAGTGGATGTTTGCCCCTGCTGAAGGATCTCCGTAAGAACACTGGTTTTGACCTCCAAGGTGGGGAGCTGGAGATCAAGGATTTCGACCACCCTACGCATTACCATGGCGTAAGAAGCACTCTCCTCAGTGGTAAGACCAGGGTTTGAGAGGAGCCCCAACTCAGGGGAAGTATCAAGACCACTAGCCCCCTGCTGGTCGTCATATCGATTCTACTCATGATATTATTGGCCAATCTCATCACTCCTATCATAGTCATTGTTCGAATCCATGACAAACAGGAAATGCAGGGTGTGCATTCGTCTTTGTGGCAGCAAATCTAGTGCAGGAGGTAGGGATTCTACGGCATCTGAATGTGGTTCTGGGCATGGCCGGACTGGCGCTGATCTGGCACCAGAGAGGACAATTAGAGCCTTGTATTCCATCGTAGATGGAACCGGCATCGGCGTTGAAATATTGGGAACTGGTATGGACCATGGCACTGGATGTTCAGTTGGGACTGAAGCCAGAGGTGGCCCCTTTCTGTGCTCGGAGGGTCCACCTAACATTGAGGGTGAACCGACCGGCAGTAATCCAAGTTAAGAACCTCTCAACCCAGAAGGACCACAGGCGCGCCAGAGAGAGTTGGCAAGGGTCCAAGAGTTGCACCATGGCGTTGGGGAACTCTGCGATCTGTTTAAGAGTGGCGGATGGCCCCGGAAACTCGAGTTGCATCGGAACAAGTTGCAGGATTGGCTCCGAAGTCGAACGACTATGGGAGAGATTGGGATGTATGGTGTTGCCCGCATGCCCTCTAAGTGGAGTGTGAAAGGGGGGAAGGGTCCCGAGTCCCACTTAGATTTCTTGTGGTTTTTTTTTGGACATACAGGAGGACTTTGATCGAGACAAAGACCAACTTTTGGAACGTCTCCTGAGATTTGTGGATGTTGAACGGGGCCAGGACTGAACTTTTGACTTGGAATGGTCTCGCTGTGGTGTCTTCAGATGCTTGTCGATGTAGAGTTTTGGCTCATGCACCCCAAATAGCCTTCGGGTTTACTGACGGATAGTCACTGTGGCTCGACCCCAGGTACCACAGGCAAATCTGATGAAGATCTGTGACAGACATTTGTTTGCAACAGTCCTTTCAGGGCTTAAAACCTGTTGTTTTGGGAGGTGATATGTCCCTATTTTGATCGAGGTAAGGTCTCAAAGAGATGAAAGGTAGCTCTGTATCCGTGTCTGGTGGCATGGAAAGAAAGGAACTGGCATCAGCCCAAAGGTGTGGCATCTATATTGGCCCGAACGTCATTTCGGGGCAGAATGACGTCGGTGCAGATCCACACGGAACACTGAGGCACTGCTGAAAAGTTTCCAGATCCAATCTGATACCTGCGGAATATTCAAGAGGTGACGAATCTGCGACTAGAAGTCTCTATCAGATATGGTCTATATAACAACGTTTTGGGGTAGCAGAGATTCCAATTTAGAGTTGTGTCTTTTGCAAGAATATGACTGAAACTATGGTTCATTTTTCTTTATTCTCTTCAGTCTAAATGGGTCATTGAAGGAGATTAGTCCATATCTATAAGAAGGGCAGCGGAGAAGCACCCCAAAACTATAGGCCTATTAGTCTGATCAGTGGGTTGCAGAAGCTCTTCTGCGGCCGAATTTTGGGGAAACTGACAGACTCAGTTATAGAGAAGAACATTCTAACATATCTCCAAGTAGGTTTTCAGCAGAAGATTAGTATAATAGATCACATTTTCCACTTCTATGTAATATATTGGAAAACTGTGGTATTGGAGAAGGGCCACCTGTATGTTGTCTTTGCTACCCTAAAATCAACTTTCGATTCAATTCCCCGTCATAAGCTTCAGGGTATTTTAGGCCATATGGGGGTTTCAGATAACATTCTATCAGTTTTAATTAGATTGCACGAAATCAACTATGCCCGCCTCAGGTGCGGCAAAATAGGTGAGCTGTCTAATTCTTTTACAATAGAAAAGGGAGTTTGCCAGATCTGGGTTTCTTTTTATGCATTATATTAATGGCCTAGTGCAATTTTTAGACTTCCCTGGCAATTATGCTTGAAAAATAGGTGCCCTTAAAATATCTACATTATTGTTTGCAGATGACATGCTCCTCATTTGTAAAACTCTTAACAGGTTGCAGGTCTTAGTGGATCACTTTTAATTTCAATTTTTTGCTCCGAGAGGGGGTTAGAATTAAACATTAGGAAGACCAAATGTATGTCCTTCAAACCTTATAAGGCTTTGAAGAGCAATATTTAAGCTCCGGATGAACTTCTCGAGCAGGTCCAAGATTTCAATTAGTTTCCACTAAAGTTATAGCAAGAATCTGGGGCTGTCATGAAGCTAGTCAAGAATACCAAGACTAGAATTCTTTCCTCAGCTGTAGAAATATATACTATTAAGGCAAAGGGATCGGCTCCATATGGCACAGGACTATAGGGGCATGTAAAAGATAACAGGCTTGGTGTGGTTGAAAAAAGGTTTATTAGGTCTTTACTGAATGTCCCACAGAGTGCCCCATGCCTCCTTTAGTTACTAGATGTAGGTGTGTTTCCGATCTCGTCTTCAATTAAATCAAGACCGCCACTGTGCTGGCATAGATTGTTAACTCCAAATAGGTCATCATTAATGAAAATATTACACATGAATGGCTACTTGAATATTCCCTGGTTAGTTTATATTACAAGTATGCTATATAGATTAGATCTCCCCGCTCTTAGGGAATCCCCCCTGACACCAGTCTTGTGCCAAAATCAGTAATAAAAGAGAAATTAAAGGTTTTACTTTGGGAAGAGGAATTATATAGATGCAACTCAGGCAGCCTGACGGACAGATTTTTAGATCTCAAAGTTATTCCCTTTTATGAACCTTTCCTAGATAAGATCCTTTGCCCCCTTGCCAAGCAACTGTATACCAAATTTAGATTTGGGATTCTGCTTATCAACAGCTTTTGCATTTGTGGGGGAAAGAAATACTGCACTACCACTTTATGTCCATCACGCAGATCTGAGATTAAAACCTTGCACCATCTCTTCTTTTTGTAATGTTTACTCAGTCGCACGCAATAGTGGATTAAACCGGTTTGTAATCGTATGGGGACCAGACAATATGAAGTTGTACTAAGAATTCTGAGAACTGACACTAATGGGGTGACTGTCATCAGTGTTGCAAAAGGTTTATTTTCCGCATGGGTTGTACGCAAGAAAGTTTTAGATTCTGATGTTGACCATTTTCTTAATGGTCATCGTAATCTATTATTAGATTTTTAGCTTATTTTACATTTTATCACATTAATAGCACTTTTAAATCTTTGATGTGTATTATTCATACGTAAGGCTTATGCCTCTAAAATCGTCCTTATGAAAATCATCTCTTTTGTTCACTCATGCCAGCACTACTATTGCTGGAGGTGTTAACATATTGGGCCCTTTGAACTATGTACTTATAGCACTTTTATTTTTTAAGTGATCTCAGGCAATCAGTTGAATTTCTATAAGTAGAATTTTTGTACTTAAGAACTTCTGCTGAGCTCAGTGTTGCTGCTAAAAGTATGTGATGTTCTTCATTTAATCCACTGGTGTTTGAGAATGTACATGTTTTATCATAGGATGAATTGCGTTTTATCATATTTTATACTTGTATTTTATATTAGGTGTTGTGTGTTATCTTACTATGATATTGTAATTTAAAAATTGTTTAACAAGACTAAGGTCTAAATAAACATATGTTTTACAGCTCCTCGTTTGCAACCCATGAGGAACTGGGTTTGAATTATGTGGAGGATCAGGTTAAACTGGCTCCACTGTTACTCTGGATACCTGTTTGGGTAGACGGGAGACTGGGGTTCAACAGGAGTGTTTTTGAGGATTGCGTGGAATGCACGTATGGCCATAAGATACCGTGGATTAACTATATAAAATCGGTTGCCCGTTCTCTAGACTGCATGGAACTTTTTAACCGGCCATATCTACTTAAAAAGGGCAACTGTAGTCTCTTTAAGGAACGAATTTTAAATAAGTTTAAAGATGACAGGGAAGTCTGGGCACTGGAGAAAATCTTTAATAGATCCTATTTACTGCTGAAATCCGTTGTTGGTGTTGAACCTTATCTCACAGTAGTCAAACATCCAAGGGACAGATCTTTGCTTACTAGATTTCATCATGGGTTCTATACGCTCAATGATCTGTTTCCCTCCGGGCCAGTTCGATCCCCATGCTCCCCTAACCTGCCCTTGTGATGACAGTTCAGCCCAGACCTTGATTCACCTGGTTTTATTCTGTAAATATTATGAATTCTTACGTAGAAGGTATTTATTACCACTTTTAAAAGGGAGGGTTTTACTCAGTTTCACCCTACCTTTTTATATTTAGCCACTATCGGATCAGGAGATGATGTTGGCGGTTATTAAGTATTTAAAAGGTGCCTTACACTGGAATAAAATAATGTGTGCCTAGTTGACTAGGTTAGGCTGGGTTGCAAATTCTTATAAAAAGTTTATAAGGTCCTTAAATGCTCACACATTGTTTCCTGGAATGAACTGTACTGTATCATGTTTAATAAGGCTTTTTAAGGTTTTAACATGGCTTTTATGTATATGTTTTTATCTTTTATGATTCTGATATATATATAATCGAATAAAGATTAATTGATTGATTGATTGATTGATATGTTTTACTACTTTTATAAATTGTTATTCATGTATGTTTTATGGATTTTTAATCCAAAATAACAAATTGAATTGAATTGATAAGTCTCAGTTTTTAGACTGGCGGGGATGATCAACTACAGAAAGGTTTTACAATATCTGAAAACCAAACCTATTGTTTACATTCAGTCTGTAAGTATTTATATTATACACACAGAATACTCAATAACTTGATAGATAACAGCAAGAGCACTAACTTGAAGCCAGCTAGCTTACAATAGGGCTTTGCGGGGTATCTATAGCTCTAGTATGTAATAATGTGTGTTTTTATTTACAGGCTACACTAACTGCATAACATGGGGGGCTTATCTAGAGCACTACAGTTACGCACATTCTCTTACACATGTTTGATTTTTTCTTTCTTCCTGACCACATCACAAATGGTGTTTGGCAAATATCTCAGTGCTTAGATACTATCATAAAGATACACACAATTTTGAATTTAATAATTTAACGCCAAAAGCAGCTCATGCTACTCCAAATAAACTTTATTTCGGCATACATGCCTCAAAATGTCTTCGCATACAAATGGTTAAAAAGCAGACGAATTCAGATAAGTATTAAGCAGCGTCATAATAATCATGATTATACAATATAAAGCGATTTACATTTTTTTAAATTATAATTCGATACAAAATAAGAAATTCATGTATACAGAGAGATAAAATGACCTAGATCACAATGGTACTATTTATATAATAAAACCCCTTGTTAAAATACCAGTATTTAAAAGTCAGTTCCTATACAATGTGCAATCGAGTGTTCGAATAACATCCCTGGGATAAATTACGTCTAGAACATATGTAATCATAATTCCATAGCAGCAATATGCTTAAGAACTGTGGGCATTTCAATACAAGAGGCGAGCCCGCTTCATTCTAGGCTCCTTTCTTACACCATTTTCCTGATGCCCCACATGTGACCGAGGAACTTGGCAACTGCGCAGTGAAAGATGGGTCTGGTGTCTGATTTTAGAATTTGCAAGTCATCCTGGTAGTTCCGCGTGCCCATTTGCTGGCAAATTGGTTTTATCCACTTTGATCTTGGGCACTCATAAGCAGGACAAGCAAACGGCACATGTGCTACGGACTCCACAGGAACCTTGCATCCAGGACAGTTACTTGGACTTAGAGCTTTAGTTTGCCACATAGCTTTCAACTCGTTCAGAGGGAGGGTGCCAAGTCTGAACTGGATATAGGGTTTCCTATCATGGGCTACTTGAATTAACTCAAGATAGGGTTCCAGGGATCTAATCTCTTTGTGCAATAGGAATTCTGTGGTAAGTTTTCGAATAGTCCTACTGGAATCTGTTTGTATGACCCATTCTCAGTAGTGCCTCTTTACTTACTGCGTCTTTATGGAGCAGAGGGTAATCAGATTTTTCCCAAGATTCCCGGAGCCCTATGTCGGACACAAGCCTCCTTAAAGTGCTTAGCCACCCAACCTTGTTAGAGGTGTCGAGACGGATTACCTCCGCCAGAGCTTCGGCATAGGTTGCTAGCTCAGGGGTCCTCTTAATTTGAGCCCAGAATAACACAGGGCGAAGCTTTGCTATATCACTGATGGAGCAACGTCCCATATCTAGCATTAAAGGGTAAAGTGGAGTGCTTTGGGGCAGCATCACTAGATTCCTTAAGAATTTATGCCTTGATCCAGTGAGGTCAGTGATCTTATCAAAGCCCCACAACTGAGACCCATAAAGGGCAGAGCTGACGGCTTTTAAATCGTAGACCTGTAGGGCAGCGGCGACTGGTCTGCTGTAAGAGGAACGGTGTTCTTTCCCCAGTGCCCCTGTTATGCGTTTATGGTTCAATACCATTTTTATAACATGGGGCTTCCAGGTCATTTTCTTTGAATGTTTGACCCCTAAGTAATCGAAGGTGCTTACCCTTTCCAAGGGGGTCCCTCCTAAAGTTGGCCTACCTTTATAAGATTTATGAGGATTGAAGAACATGAATTTAGTTTTTGCGGTGTTTATTTCAAGGGCCCGACTGTCGCAGAAAAGTTTAAATCTGTTTAATAGTGTCTGTAGCCCGGCCGGGGTTTTCGACACTAGCAGAGTGTCATCTGCAAACAGAAGGGTCACTATATTTTCCCCGCCTAAGGATGGAGCATCGGCGGGCTCTTGGGATAGAAAGCTTACCACCTCATTCATGTAAAGGGAAAAAAGTGATGGAGCCAGACGCAGCCCTGTCTGACTCCCCCACTAACCGGAATGCGATCTGTGAGTTGCCCATTCGTACCCCATCTTATCCTAGCAAAGTTGTGTTTGTGTAATCGAATGACCAAGTTGAGCAATGGGGGTTGAATTCCCATATCTTTGAGCACTTGCCATAGCTTCTGTATGGGGACTAAATCAAAGGCAGTCTTCAGGTCGATAAAAGCTAAGTACAGACTGCCCTGGCCAATGACTACAACTTTCCAGTAAAGAAGGATAAGCTGGAATACCTGGTCAATAGCCCCTGTCTTTTCTCTAAAGCCTGCTTGATAAGGTGATAGAATAGCGTTTTCATCGGCCCATACCCTGATCTTACATAGGAGGGCTCGACTAAAGACTTTTTGCAGCGCATCTATCTGGCTACTGGGCCTGTAGTTAGAGGGCTGGCCTCTATCCCCCTTTTTATATATTGGGACCACCTCAGCCCCCTGCCAGGACCCTGGGATGGGTGCCCCGCTAGCTATGGCATTTGAGAGAAGTAATATATAACAAGACCAGTTGGGAATATCGGATAAAAAAAAGTTCCCCCGGGATACCATCTGGCCCTGGGGCTTTGGCCTGCACTATTCATCCAATTGGTTCCTTAATCTCACTAAGGAAGAAGAAGTCTTTACCCAGAGGCTGGGGAGGGCATGGGGCGTCCCCTATGGTAGGCAAAGTATCAGCATCTGAGTTGAGCTTAGTAAAATGGTCATACAAAACTTTAGCTGCAATGTGGGTAGGGAGAGGGTGAGCCCCTGCTTCACTACCCCAGACAAACAAAGACCAAAATATTTTAGAGTCTTCGGCAGCACAAGCATCCTTAAGTAGCTGCCAACGAGATTCGTCCCACTCCTTCTTAGCAAGTTGGATGGCTGCCTTATAGCTCCTTCTGGTATCTCTAATTAGGCTACAATCTTTCGATTTTATGGCCAGAGCTAATTTTGAACACTGGGTTTTGCATTCCTGATTGTACCAAGATTCATGGCCCGGTCGGTTTTCTCTCCCTTGATATGTGCCCTGGTGCAGTAAAATAGGTGCCTAGTTTCTCAAAGAATCGCAAGTGGGTAGTATCGACTTCAGCTAGCCCTCCTGGGCTTTTAACTAGGGACTGTAATTCTTGTATGCCTACCCTCAAGTCCAGCTGCATGCCTTGGAGCTTATCTTCAAGTAGAATTACCTTCCTCCATTTAAGTCTGCGTCTATCATTAGCTGGAAGAACTTAGTTCAAGATGGTTGGGGTCTCTTTCATCAGGCCACCACACACTAGATTCCTGCTAAGGCAAAGTGGATTGTGGTCACTGTCAGTTGTATCGCCCACAAACATATCAATGACACTCTTCCAGAGTCAAAAAAATATTAGGATATAGTCATTACTAGATGGGCTGTTGACCCTATTAAACATGTTTGCACCGAGTCTATCTGATTTTGTCCTACCATTCCCTGCTCTCAGTCCATACTCTATATTTAGGGCGTTTACTTGGAGGACCAGTTGTGACCAGTTCTTGACTGGGGGCAGATCTAAAGGAGGAACCAACCACTTCAGATCTTCTTCATGCATCTCCATTACATCAGCTATATCTAAGGGTTAGAATGTAATTTTAAAATCACCTGCTATTATTAGTCTAGATTGATGCGGACTAAAGTCCAATAACCCCTCCAGTTGCGAAAGTGTAGTTGAAGATTTACCCCCTCTTGTGCCTCTTGCGTAAAAGTTATTTAACTCAATAGGTTTTCCTAAGGGGCCCTCGATACGGATCCCCAGGAAATTGGGGCTCTCAAATTTAAGGAGTGTGATCTTACAGCCCAGGGCAATCTTAACCCACATTATTAGCCCCCCTGCTGGGCGACCAATCCCCTTTGTGACTGCTGAGGAGCAGTAACAAGCATACCCCGACTTGTAAAAGGGGACCAGGCTCCAGGTTTCCTGGAAGATGCATATGTCAAAACCCTCTATGAAGTTGTTCCAATGGGGAAGGGGCATTTTGCTACTTAGCCCTGCCACTTTCCAGGATACTAGTGTAAGTTGAGGATCAAAGCCTGAACTATCACACGCTATATTGATTGGGCTGCCTTGACAACTATTGATGGGGACTACCGTCGTGTTCTTTACTCCTAAGCTTGCGCTGGGATAAACCCCCCCTTGTTTTTATTGGCCAATCTAAGGTCTCTAGATCCGCTATCCCTACATGCTTTCCTGCTAGAATGGGGTAGCTGGATGTCATCTGAGGGAGAGCAGGGTGCCTGTTTTGTTGGATTGGTGGAAGGGTGCCTATTCCGCCCGCAGCTCATGCTACTCAATCCAACTACTTTTAGCCATTTAATCATTTTGGAACACTTAGTAGGAATTGTTGCATAATTCTTGATTATGTGAGATGTGATAAATGTGTTTTCTAATGTGATTTAAGTTTTAACCGTTTTTACGAGTTTAAATCAAAATAAAACAAGTACGATGATAATGATGATGACATGAATGGGTTAAGCACAAGAGCTACCTGGCAGGAACATCCTAGACCTAGAAGAAGAATCACCTGATAGAAAGGGGATAGCTTCAGAAATGAGCATACTAAATTGATGACCATGTATAGTGGCCACCTTAGTATGTTTTTTGTTTGGATACCATCTTGGAATTGTGTTTCTGTTGTGGTGACCATATTGTAATGTTGTCAATATATGATGGGCATACGGGAATGGTATTCTTCTAAAAGGTAGTTAAATGGATGCTTCCTGCTTGCAGCCACACCTATTGCTGGCCCAGAATGATCATAACTTTAGGTCTCACAAATCATTGTGTCATCTGGAGATTAATTTTGAGAGGAAAACTCAGAATCCTCTTGGGTCTCTTCAAAATTCTTCCAAGTATCATCCTCATGGGGGCGCTAGGTGGCGCGGGACTAAGATGGCCGCGCGCTAGTGAGGCTCTCGCCAGCCGGGCAATAAAATATTTGATAACACCATCCTAAGTCCTGCAATCCTGACTGCACGAGGCGGAATCGCTCCATGAACGACTCGAAGGTTTGCCGCAACTCTTCTCCGTGACCCAGCGTCGCCGGGGAGTGGAGCGCTGCCGGATGAAGCCTTGACCGGCGGACTCTGCTGCTGCGGCGATTACGCGGATCGGGGGCACTCTACACTGGAGCCCGCGGCTCTGCGGGGCCGGACAGGCCGTGACGTTGCCATCTTGAAGAAACGAAGCGGCGAACTGGGCGTTGCGGGTCGGCCCTGTGGACGGCGGCCTTGTCGCGGAGCCCTGCCCGCCCTGCCGGCTGAAAGCTGTGGGGGGGAGCCCCTCAAACGGCGGACTGCCTGCCTCCTGTGGAGCCCAGATATAGAAAGGTGAGGAGGCGGTGTGGGTCAGAGGCGGTAAGGCCTGAAATAGCCTGCCGGACCTGCCTGTCGTTGTGCCTGCCCTCTCATGGACACTGTCGCTCCATTATCTGCACGCGGTGCCCCTGCCCATACCGGAGGCAATGCTGCTGAGCAGGAAACCCCATAGGGTGCTCAGTTGGATTCACTGAACTACGGAAGGCCCCTGTTCGCTGTGGCGAGATTGCGCATTAGGGACCAGGCCTCTGTCAGCAGCGCAGGACTGCGTGGGGCTTGGCATGTCCAAAGGGCCGGCATAATCACTGCCCTGACATACAAGTGGAGACTCACAGGACACACCAGACATTGCAATAACGGTTCTTCGTGAGACGGGGGCCGAGGCAGATCTGTTGGTTCCCATCTGTCGGCCCCTTTTCAGAGGCGGTGCTTCTGCCCAGCAGTACTCCATTGTGACCTGGATCACGACTCATTGAAGCGGGCCTCTGCATTACTACCCCGGGAATAGGTGGGCGGAACACCCCATCTGTCGACCTCCTCACCGCCGGAGTGTCTGGACTGGGACGCCGCCACCCCCTGGACCTTTCATGATGGGCAGAACAGAGGGAAGGCAAACAAAAATTCCCTTTGAGGCTCGCAGGCCCTCCCGGTCACAATCAGAGGAACATTCCGCGACAGCACCAGCAACAGGCTCGGAAGACGACGTGAAAGCCTTGCTGGTGCCTATGACACACAGCCTCACATCCATTGATGCCAAAATAGACGCCATGAATGTACGCTTGGACTCTGTGGTGCATAGACTCGAGCAACATGATCATCGCCTCGAGGAGGCGGAAAACAGAATTTCTGAACTAGAGGATAGCTCCGCGAGTGACCGGAAACAAATAACACAGATGGACAGACTGCTTAAAGTTATAGCGGAGAAGAATGAAGATTTGGAGGCTAGGTCGCGGAGGAATAATGTCCGCCTTGTGGGCCTTGCTGAATCGACCAACACTGGGCGGATGGAGGACTTTATAGAGACACTGCTCCCTAAACTATTCGGAGCTGAGGCCTTCTCCAGGCACCTCGTAGTGGAAAGAGCCCACAGGTCCCTGGGTGCCCGTCCCCCCCCAGGAGCACCCCCACGCCCGGTTATTATCCGGTTTCTTAACTATAGGGACAGGGATGCAGCGCTCCGCCTTGCACGGGAGAAACAAAAAGTGGAATATGAAAATACGATTCTGTCATTTTACCCGGACTTTACACAAAATGTGCAAGATGCTAGACGTAAATTCCTCAATGTTAAAAAGAAACTAATAGCTCAGAACATTCCCTACGCTATGCTTTACCCAGCACGTCTCCGCATCACACATCTGGGCCAGCACCATGTCTTCCAAAACCCGCAGCAGGCTGAAGACTACCTAAAAACTAGCCGAAAGACATCTCCGGCACCGGCGTCTGACGGCCGCTGCTCTAGATCCGTGTCTCCAATGTCAACACAGGATTGAGCTTGCTCCTCATAGTTTGATATAGTGTGCCAACTGCTGGGAAGCCACTTGCTAGGTCTTTCAGGGATTCCTGCCGCTCAGGTCTTTTTTACAACTCAGATTGTTTGGACACTAACTTGTTGTGTTGTATCGCCTGGCCCTCGTCCTCCCCCCGGAAATAGAGCCAGCCCGGCTGGGCCTGGTGTCTGACGGGTGAGATCATGGGAGGACATAGGCGGGTCCTGGGCCCCTAGCTGCACCCACGAGGGAATACCCCGAGTTAGCTGGAATATTTACAGTTCCTTTTTCTTATTGGTTTATTTTTCATAGTTACTATTGGGTGGGAACTAATGCCCGACAAGTTGGGGAAGTCGGAGTGGGCGGGGGGGAGGGTCATTAGAATTGCACTCTGTTCTGCTATGTATACACTAGTCCGTACTCCACGAACTCCTGTGTCAGACCCGTTCTTAGAGTCCAATCAGCTACGCAATGCCAAAACCCACTAATATGCAGACCACTATACGCAGTTTGACCTGGAATGTTCGGGTACTAAATGACCCGCGCAAAAACGTAATGTATTAGGATATTTGGAGAGACACCACGTCCAAATAGCTTTCCTCCAGGAGACCCACCTCGACCCATCAGCGGCCCCTACCTTCGCTGCTCGGTGGGCC
Organism: Calotriton arnoldi; assembly: GCA_963921515.1. NCBI lineage: Eukaryota > Metazoa > Chordata > Amphibia > Caudata > Salamandridae > Calotriton > Calotriton arnoldi. The sequence goes on along the minus strand of CAWUFW010009066.1, from coordinate 602,104 downwards.
TCCTACCGCTGTTTCTCATCTTATTCCACCTATTCACGCGGGGTCCTGATCCTGGTCAAACGCTACACCCCTTTGTATTAGGTGGCACCTGCTCGGACCAGCATGGTCGGTACTGCATTATGTGGGGACGACTGGCCTCCCGTGATATCACCATGGTAAATTGTTATGGGCCTAATGTGGATGACCCAGTCTTTCTTACGTCCCTTTGGGGCAAAATTCTTTCCATAGGCTACACCTATCTCCTTTGGGGTGGGGACTTTAACACAGCTATATCCCCAGCGATGGATCGCTCTAATCCTGCTGCAATACATTACACGGCCATGCAAAAACAGCTCGCGGACGTTGTGGCGAACCAGGGTCTTCTCGATGCATGGCGACATATGCACCCCTCACTCAGGGAGGGCACACACTATTCCGCTGCCCATTCCTCCTGGTCTAGGTTGGACTATTGGTTTGTGTCGCTGGGTATGTCGAACTGGATAGATGGGGTCACCCATATGGCCAGGACATATTCTGATCACTCCCCGGTGGTATTGGTGCTGAACTTCCCCATAGATCCATCCCCCTACATTGGCTGGCGACTTAATCCACTGCACCTCTTAGACACGGCCTTCCATGCTGAGCTTGAGCAAGAAATTGGCGACTATTTTGAGTGCAACGTGGACTCTGTCCCGAGCATGTCCACGGTCTGGGAGGCTTTTAAAGTGACGGTTCGGGGTTATTGCATGACTAAAGGAGGGGGCATCCTTAAAGATATCCGGAGGGAACTCAACAGGCTGGAGACAGATATTAAAGCACTGGAGCACCGCATAAATGACAGCACTGGGGGGGACGCAGTCAGGTTACAACTGCGGGATAAGATTACAGAATACACTAGCACTGCTGAACGGGAATGTAAATTTTGCAGTAAGTATCACATTGCTAGGGCATACGGGGAGGGTGATCGCCCGGGAAAGATGCTCGCGAACCTGACCAGGCATCCCCGGTTTTCAACACATGTCACGGAAATCCACGATCCGGAGGGTGAGATACACTATCACACGCCGGGGCAACTACACACATTCCTGACACACTATAAATCCCTGTACACTACGCATAGAGGAGCACCACTTGACCTCCCCTCGTACTTTGAGGACACTGCGCTCGCATGGCTGGGGGATAATCAACGTGAATTCCTCAGCGCCGAACTGGAGCTAGACGAAATTACCGCAGCAATTATGCAAATGTCATCAGGGCGCACTCCAGGTTCGGATGGACTCCCCATAGAATTTTATAAAACCTTCCAGGTGCAATTAGCTCCTGTTCTTAGGGAAGTTTTTTATGAAGCCCTTGAGAAAGGCCGCCTTCCCCCCACTATGCGGGAAGCTTTGATCATATCAATCCTTAAACCTGACAAGCCTCCTACCCAATGCGACTCCTACCGCCCCCTTTCCCTCATGAACTGTGACACTAAAATTTTAGCAAAAGTCCTCGCTAACCGACTGGCCTTGTTAATGGAGCGGCTGGTCCTACCGGATCAGTCCGGATTCGTCCCTAACAGAGCGACGTCCCATAACCTCAGGACCCTCCTATCGGTTCTGCAGAATATTGACCCTGACAGCCAAGCGATCGCAGTGTTCCTGGATGCCACAAAGGCGTTTGATTCTGTAGAATGGGACTACCTCATAGGCACCCTGCGCTATATAGGTATGCCCCCGGCGTTCCTTGGGTGGGTAGAGTTGCTGTACCAACAACCTACTGCTACAGTCCTCCTAAATGGTTCACGATCCCCTAGCTTTGGCATCACTAGAGGTACTAGACAGGGGTGCCCCTTATCCCCTATCCTATTTGCCCTGGCGATAGAGCCCCTGGCAGCAAAAATCCGGCAACATCACAAGGAAAGAGCACTGATCTTCCCTCCAGACAGCTAATAATATCGCTCTATGCGGATGATGTTACCCTATATATTAAAAACCCAAAGGAGAACCTCAACCCTGTATTGAGAGAGGTCACGAAGTTCGGGACCCTTTCAGGTATTAACATTAATTGGGCTAAATCAGCAGTGTTCCCACTTACCCCCTCCACACTGGAGTATCCCTTGGATTATCCCCTCACGTGGCAAGCA